>CANSZD010003076.1:3305000-3447500 GCA_947648045.1 Beta corolliflora | reverse complement strand
TTTCTTACCCAAAGTGGTTGTTCACTTGTTCTTTTCTTTTTTTCAGCTCATTTTGTAGCTGAATTTCTCCCTTATCCTTTCCATCTCAAACTTGGAGTTGTGGTGTATATGTGTGAATAATAAACGTTAATAGGCAAGAATGAATGTGTTGCCTTTCTCATCGAATGACTACCAGTATGTATACAAGGACAAGAGTCCCTAAATAAGTAAAGTACATGAATTAGGGAGATATTGTAGATATCCATAAATAAGAAGATCACATAAAATATCTCTAATATCCTAACACCCCCCTCAAATTGGAGCATGAGGGTTGGAAATGCCCAACTTGGCAAGAAGAAACTCGAATTGGCGCTTGCCAAGAGCTTTGGTGAAGATGTCCGCTAGTTGTGAAGTAGTAGGCACATAATAAGGTAAAATTAAGCCATCATTAATGGCATCACGCACGAAGTGACAATCAACTTCAATGTGCTTTGTGCGTTCATGGAAAACAGGGTTCTTAGCAATATGCAAGGCCGACTGACTATCACAAAAGAGTCGGATATCCTTGGGATGATGAATTCCAAGACTAAGTAACAAACCTTTCAACCACTTGAGTTCACATGTAACAAAGCACCATGGACCGATATTCGACTTCGGCAGAGGAGCCGAGAAACAAGTTGGTTGCTTCTTAGTTTTCCAGGAAATAGGAGAGTGCCCGAGAAAAACAAGCCAACCAAGAAGAGATCGTCGAGTAACGGGCAAGCAAAGCCGGGAATCACACCACCCTTGAAGGGTGAGATCACTATTGGCACGAAGAAGAATACCCTGACCTGGAGTACCCTTCAAATAACGAACTACTCGAATAGCAGCATCCCAATGTTCAACATGAGGTTCCTGCATAAATTGAGAGAGAATATGGACCGAATAGGCTAGATCATGCCTAGTGACAACCAAGTAGATAAGTCGCCCCACAAGACGACGATTGGCGGCAGGGATCGGAATAGAGAGCACCAACAGCCTAGTCCAAGCTCGTGATGCTGCTCAATGGGAAAATCAACAGGCTTGGCACCCAATAAGCCAACCTCAGAAACAATGTCAAGAGTGTACTTCCGTTGACATAAGAATAAGCCGGAGGAGCTACGAGCAACCTCAATCCCAAGAAAGTATTTTAAAGAGCCAAGGTCTTTCATATGAAAGCAATCACTGAGATAGGCTTTGAAAGCCGTCAAGGAAGCTGAATTATTCCCATAAATGATTAAATCATCAACATAAACGAGAACATTCATCTAAATAGTACCATGAGTGAAAGTAAACATGGAATAGTCTGAGCGTGATTGGGAGAAACCCTAACCTCGTAAAGCAATGACTAATTTGGCGAACCAACATCGAGGAGCCTGTTTAAGGCCATATAAAGACTTCCGGAGCCGACACACCAAATTTGGATCGGAAGAAGTAAAGTCAGGAGGAAGTTTCATGTAAACCTCCTCATCAAGATCTCCATGTAAGAAGGCATTGTGAACATCCATTTGATGAATTGGAGGCAACAATAGCCAAAAACGCACGAATAGTGACCATTTTGGCAACGGGAGCAAAAGTTTCAGTGTAGTCAATGCCTTCTTCCTGATGATTGCCAAGAGCAACCAAGCGAGACTTAAGACGTTCAACAGAGCCATTTGAGTTATACTTGACCCGATATACCCACTGGCAACCAAGAGCACGCTTACCAGGAGGAAGATGAACAAGAGACCAAGTGTCATTAGCCTCTAAGGCTTTGATTTCATCAGACATAGAACTCTGCCAATCACTACTTCTCATAGCCTCTTTAAAAGACTTAGGTTCCGTCCCTGAAGTAATAGCTGCAAGAAAGTGCCGATATTGCATAGAAAAATTGTCACAATTAACATAGTGTGCGATAGGATATGGAGTACCTGAAGCAGACTGTAGAGACGGAGTGGAGCAGGACGGACCGTGAACAACAACGGAGTTTGTTACATAATCGCGCAATAAAACAGAAGGAATTTTGGTTCTCATGCCACGACCCAAGTCAGTAGGAGAAGAAGGAGTAGTGGGTTGTGATGTAGAAGGGGGCGCTGAAGAGGCAGCAGGCCCAGCAGTGGTGGAGGAAGGAGAGGAGGGCATTGGGTCGGTGTTAAGGGGCGCATTTGAAGGAGCTGTAGTGGGAAGGGGCCCAGAAGGAGGCCCAGGAGGGAGGGGGGCAGTTTGAGCGGTAGGAGAGGGAAGAGGCCCAGGAGAGTGTGTATGTGGCGCTGGGTTGGAGGGTAGAGATGAATTGGGCTCAGGTGAAGCGGGGGGCTCATTATCAGGGCCTAGAGTGGTAGATGAGGTAGAAGGAGGAGGAGAAAAATTGTTGGGCTCAGGAAAGAAGTCAGATTCAGTGATTGGGGCAAAATCATCATGGATGTCTAAGCAAATGGGAACAATAGAGTTAGGAGTAATGTTTGCTTTTTCCGGATGAATACATGGGAAAATATCCTCAAAAAATTTGACATCACGTGAAATAAAAAAATCACGAGCATCAAGATCAAAAAGTTTCCACCCCTTCTTGCCAAAAAGATACCCCATAAAAAGACATTTCCTACGTTTGCTGGCGAATTTATCACTTTTGGATTTCAAACTATGAGCAAAACAAAGGCATCCAAAAGTACAAATTTCATCATAAGAGGGACAAGTGCCAGTCAAAAGTTCATAAGGGGTTTTGTTACCAAGTAAAGGGGTAGGAGTACGATTGATTAAATGAGCTGCAGCAAGCACACTTTCCCCCCAAAAATAAATAGGCAAATTTGCCTGAAATCTCAAAGCTCTCCCAACATTCAAAATATGTTTGTGTTTGCGCTCAACCCGTCCATTTTCACTACTACATAATTGACTTTAAGTAACACCTTTTGGTAACACTTATTAAAGTGCAACTTTCTTGACTATAAAGGTAACACTATTGTAACACTTTACTAATATGTAACACGTAATGTAACACTTTTGAAACATGTAACATTTTAAAGTAACACTTTTTGAATGAGTAACACTCTACAGTAACACTTTCAAAATTAGTAACATTCAAAGTAACACATCTTGAAGTGTTACCTATTATTTCGAGGAAAATAATATTCCATTCTTACTTATTATAAATATTTGGTAATACCATCAAACCAATTTTTTTTTTCAAAACATAATGCTTGAGCGCTAATCTCACAAGTAGTAAAAAGTTGGGCGCAAAAAAAATTGGATCCGCCTTTGAAAATAAAAAAATTGACTCCGTTGGCACTTGTATGAACCATCGAATTGCTTCTGTAATAGGCAATAGCCCTATTTTTAAAAACGTTTATTTAATGTTAATTATATATATTAAGTTAATTATTTTTCGGATATTCTTATTTTATCTGGGTTGGAGTATAAATTTTTATTTGTCGTATTCGTATACATTTGTTATTTTAATTTTTATGGAGTTGTTAAATGTATTTTGGATTTCAAGTGCCAAGTAATAGTTGAGTAGTATTTTGCCAAAAATGAAAACCCCAAATTACTCCTCCTAAACTCCCTAACCGCCTAAATGAATCCCTTTCTCGGTTTTAAGTTGCAACACCAAAGAACAAACTCTAACTCATTTACTTTCTCTCTCCCGATTTACTCCCACAAACCCCAATCCCTTCCTCTCTTCCCTGTTCCCTCTACTATCGCCTGGGCGCTGGGCCCCAGACCACCGCCACGATTTTGCCGGTGTTGCTGTCTGCACCGCGCTGCCACCACGAGCTGCATTATTGTTGCGTCGACGGACGCTGCTGTTGGGTGGTGGAGTCGTCACCGCCACCACCGCTACTGTTGATCCCAGCTACCGTGTCTTCTCCCTTGATGATGTTCCCTGCTCCTTTCTCTTCTCCGTCTATGTTGTTGTGGTGTTGTTGTCACCGCCGCCACGCCGCACTGTGGTTGTTGCTGCCGCTTCTTGGTGTTGTTGTTTGGTGCGTGTTTTTATCTCTAACTGTGATTATGATATATTCTTTTCGTTGTCATAGTCGAATGAGTTTACTTTGAAATACGATTGAAGTTAGATAAAAATGATGTGTATTTGTTTCACGAGATTAATTTCAAGAAGCTGAATTAGTTTATGGTTTTAATTGTTAAGTTGCAAAAGAAATATGTTTCTTGTTGGTTAGATTAATGTTGTGACTTGTGAGCTATGTTTAGCTAGTTTTGTTCCAAAATTACAATTATAATTCTGGATTGAGGACCAAGGAGTTAGAATGATAAGTGGAGGTGATGAATTTAATTGCTAAAAGTTTTTTTTTTCCTAATTATCAGGATCATCCTCAATTCTTAAATAACCACTAATGCGGGGTTTATTGGAATGGCACTATTATATTGTCTATAGTTAAATATGTTTATGGTTTTTACTATTGAAAATCAGTGCAAATTAGCCAACTTTATTATATGTAGACATGTAGTATATAGTATATACTCATTGAAGCTCCAAAAATCCTTGAGACTTCCTCAATCCTCCCTCGAGGATATGGCCAATAGTTGGTAAACTAGAGATACATATTATGCAGGTAGCTTTAATGTAGTTGGATCCACATTATATCAAATATATAGAAGAATCTTATATTAACCAATTGGTGCCTCCAGATAAGATATAGACTAGACACACCACTAGTATTAGCTCCACTGTCCACGATGACCCTTTTACCCCTTGGTTGCTTTCTCTCATAAGTTAGCTTGATAGGTGGCTTAGTGTATGGATGTATAATAGATTGTTGTGCTTGGGTGGCATCAATTTGTAATGAATGCAGCAGCTAGCAACTAGCAATTTTTAATGAACTCAATAGAAATCACAACAAGGATAGAGATATAGAGATATTTGATTTATATTGAAATCAGTTTTGTCATTTCCCGAACTTTTAATTAACTCAAGATAAATCAGTTTGTCATTGCGTGTATTTTGCTATACGATTCTGTAAAGAAACAGGATCGGGATCTTCTAATTTGTGATTTGAACACAGGTTTGCAAATAAGAATTTAGCACATACAAGAATTATTGTGATGTGAATTAAACGAAGTGAAAATAAGATCTGAATTCTCGTTATGATTGTATGTAATTGGTCTGAAATGAGATCTGAAAATACGATGTGATAAATAGTTGTATGAGCATTTTCACGGTTATATACTTTGTGTGGTTCCTCCTTTTTTTAGATTCCCTAATTTTTTTGGTGAATATTGTATAATCCTTATTGCAGTATTTTTTTTGTTCCTTAGACACTGTTGGAGTAACCTTCAATTTCCCAAATACATCTCTTCACTATCCACCGAAGGTAATATTCACTCTTTGAGCATCATATGCTCATCTAAAGTTGTTTTTTTCCTCACAGGTCTCTACTTGTACTTATGAAATCCTTCAATCAATGAAGGGCACATAACAAACATCTAGGAGTAAGAAGAGTTCCCTAAGTCGATCAATGATGATCGGAAACACCGCCGAAGATTGTGAAATTGATCCACCCAAGTGAAGAGGATGACAATGATAAAAGGGAAAAGTGCAGAATGTTGAAGTCTCATTCTAAAAAGGTTGATACTCATTTTCTGAATTATAATTTTTAATTAACTTGGTAATATTCTTTGTAATTTGTTATGGTTTTCAGTTTTAGAGATTTCAGCACGCCATGCCCAAAGATAGTGCAAATGTCTTTCAAATACCAATAACAAGTCTAATGAAGATGAGCCATCCAAGCTTGAAAAAGGAACATTTAAAACAGGAATTGCAAGGGAAATTTAAATCGAGGCTGCTAGGAAAATGCATGCATGTGGCGAGATGACAAAAGACGGAGAAGACATATACGACTATTAGATCTAGTTTTAAATTATCATATGAATATGTTGCTTGTTAGATGATTTTGATTCTGTATGGAGCATAATATTATTTTTCATTAGTTTGTCTATTGAAACAACACTAATAGGTGTACAAAATTATTTTATTATTATAATATAATTGCCATTTCATATATCAATTTTGTATAGTCTGATTAGTATTTTTATTTTCAATAGAGATATATATCCTAACGAAGAAAAGTGTTACTTAATTACCCACAAGGTGCTACAGGAGATGCTAAAAAGTGTTACCTAATACGCACAAGATGTTACATGAGATGCCAAAAAGTGTTACCTAATACGCACAAGATGCTACATGAGATGACAAAAAGTGATACATAATGTTGAATAAAGTGTTACTGTAGATATAATGGTAACATTATAAGATGTTACTAATGATATAAAAAGTGTTACATAAGAAATTTTGGTAACACTTTAAAAGTGTAACAATAGGTATTAATAGTGTTACATAAACAAATTTAAAGTAACATTTGTTTAAGTGTTACTATAGGCTTTCAAAAGTGTTACCTAAAAGCATAGGTAACACGGGCAGATGTAACACCCAAGAAAGTGTTACCTATTATCTAATGTAACACTTTTAGCACTTTAAGTAACACTTTCTGGGTGTTACTTAATGTCAATTATGTAGTAGTGTTTGTTGTGGAGTATGGATACAAGAAGTATAAAATCAGTGGCGGATCTTGGAACTTTTCCTACTGGGGGCCAAAAAAATTCACAATGACATGTATGAAAGTCTAAGAACTATAATATATGAACATTATTTCCAGGTTCAAAGTAAACAAATAAATAAATGCTGAATACTGTATAAAAATATCAAAATAAACTAAGTTATAAATTAATTTTTACATGTGATAAGTAATAAGTGTTGGTAAAAAGACGAAATAAAGAAGTCAAAAATCAAAAGTTTTAAGATTTACATTTTTTTGAGGGGAAAACATGTATAATAAAAATTAGATAAAGATAAAAAAAACAATAGTAACAATTAATAAATGAATGAAAAGAAAAAACTACCTAAAAAAAAGAAAAAAAAAGAAAAAAAGAAATGGCCTAACAGAGTAATAGTTAGCACGTGATTCCAAAGGATGAGAAATAACATCAACATCATTGTGGGACCCCCGTTTCCCCATTTCTTCTTCTTTAAACATGAGTACTGGACTACGGATAGTTTAGTAGGTGGGTCAGACTTGTAGTATTTGAGCTTTTTTTTCGGGCTAAATAACCTACTTAAACTGTTTATATTTTTTTCTCAAAATCTTTTAGGGGCCAGGCCCAGTCCTGCCCCTTAAAAGATCCGCCCCTATATAAAATAGAATTCCCATGGCAGAAAAATAATCATGTAAACAATTAAATTCCGTACCATTATCACTTTGAACTATTTTGATGGTTTGAGAATATTGACGATCAACCATAGCAACAAAGGACATAAACATACGAAATACTTCAGTTTTATCCACCATTAAATAAATCCATACAGCATGAGAAAAATCATCCACAATGGTCAAAAAATAACGAGCACCACAAGAAGATGAGTGCTTATAAGGTCCCCATAAATCACAATGAATTTTCTCAAAAATCCGAGAAGCTCTATTCTCACTTAAAGGAAACTTATCTCTAGAGTGTTTAGCACGAAAGCAAATTTCGCATGCTTTATTCATACTACCTCGTAAACCAAAAACAGGGGGAAGTAATTTTACGACTTTCTTGGAAGGATGACCCATCCGTTGATGCCAAAGAGTGAGGGAAGAAGAGACACTATGAACCGTGACATGTTGAACCTCATCCGTTCCGAAGTAGTAAAGTCCATCCCGTCTAAAACCCGTTCCAATCCGCTTCTTCGACTAGTCCTGAATAACACACGTATGTAAATCAAAGTGAACAATACAATGCAAAGAATCGGTTAATTGAGAAACAGAAACCAAATTGCAGTTTCAGGACGGAACGTATAGAACATGAGATAGAACAATGTGAGAAGAAAGATGAACCGAACCCTCTTGGGTTGCAACAACAGTGGTACCATTTGGTAAACCAACCGGACAAAGAGATGACAAGTTAGCAAGATTATGAAGCCAAGTAAGATGACCAGTAACATGACGTGAAGCGCCAGTGTCAAGAATCCATGATAAATTATCAAACTTACCCGATAACCTGTCGTCGGGAACCTTGGTACTACCAATCAAACCTGCCAATACCTTCCATTGGTCTGCGGTAAACAAAGAAGAGGACGAGGTGGAGGGACACCCACGACAGTAGGTGCTGCAGGTGCAGCGGCAGTATGAGCGCGGGCTGGACCACCGCGACCATGACCACCACGGCCTCCACGAGAAGCAGTGGCAGCAGCACACTGTTGCAAGCGTTCTTCGTACCATGCTGGATAACCATGGAGTTCAAAGCATTGAGACATCTCGTGGCCAGTTTTGTGACAATGAGTGCAAGAGAGGTGAGACTTGTCGGGTTTGTCAGGCCCCCCACGGCCACGGCCAGTTGGTGCTTGGAGAGCAAACCCCACGACAGTAGGAAGAGGTGGGGCAGGAGGATTTGTGGCGAGACGAACACGTTCGTCTTGGATGACTAACTGGTAGGCTCGATCAAGAGAAGGGAGAGGATGTTGAGCCAAAATATTAGATCGAGTTTGAGAATAAAAATTCGAGTCAAGTCCCATGAGAAAATCATGCAGTTTATTGGTTTCACAATGTTCGACATATTTAGTATTAGCAGAACACGTACAATCAATCAATGGCTCATGATGATGAAGTTCTTCCCACAACACAGATAATTGGGCAAAATAAGTTTGAACAGACATGGATTTGGTTTGCTCACATTTAGCAATAGAAGATTTCAATTGATGAATTCTAGGATCGTTAACAATGGCAAAACAAGTTTTTAGAGTTTCCCATAAACGTTTAACCTCTTTAAACTTAGAAAGGGAACGTTTTACCTCTGGTTCAATGGTGTTCATAAGCCATGAAATAAGTATAGCGTTGATGGTGGTCCAATCAGTAGAAGTACATGGTGATGACGGTGTGGTAATGGTGCCGTCGAGGAAGACGAATTTCCGTCGTGCCTCCAAAGCCATTTGTATTGCATCGGCCCATTCCGCATAATTTTCGCCATTCAAACGAATAGGAGTAATAAAGTCACCGGGCCTATCTTGCGGACCAAGGAAGTAGGGTGAGTTAGACTCAATTTTTGGTGGTGGTGTTGGGCCGCTCACCGCTGACCATGGTTATGGAGATTGGAGTAGGCAAGATTTTAACCTAAGCAACCGATACCATAATAAACGTTAATGGGCAAGAACGAATGTGTTGCCTTTCTCATTGAATGACTGCCAGTATGTATACAAGGACAAGAGTCCCTAAATAAGTAAAGTACATGAATTAGGGAGATATTGTAGATAACCATAAATAAGAAGATCACATAAAATATCTCTAATATCCTAACAGTGAACGGTGGTAGGTGGTGTCGTGGTGTCTTCAGTTGGTGTCTATGATGCCTCGTTCACGAAACCGCATCTGTTGTCCTCTTATAATTATATAGGTTCTACCTTTCATGATATAATACTTGATAGGATAAGGACGGAGTTTTAAGTAGACCATAAGGAAGATCTATTATTTTCTCTTCGATTTTGATTCTCCATCAACTACTTCGATCTCGTTTATTATTCTCATTTGGCTTAGTTCATTGTAAACAATAGTATATTGAATTAAATAATAAGGTTTTTTTTGTTTCTAGTTTATTTTTTTTGTTCTTGATTTACTTTGATATTTGTTTTATATGTTTTTTTCCGGTGCTATGGTATATGAGATCTTTTTTTTTATGCGAGATTAGAGAGCTCTTTTATTATAGCCTAGTTGTTTTCGTTAGGTAATTAATCAGTCTATTTATGAATTATGATTGTTGGGCCTCTGGGTGAGTGGCCTTGTGCGAGGGCAGCCCAGAGGAAATTCATCTTACCACGGGTTCCCGAAAGGGGGCCCAAAAAAAAAATATATATATATACATACATATATATATATATGTATACATATATATATATATATATATACATATATATATATATAGGTAGGATCCACTGAAAACTAACCTTAAGCTGAAAATCGACCTTTTTGCTCATTTTGCAGATTTTTGCTCATTTTATGTTTTTTGCTCATTTCATGTTTTTACTCATTTTAAGAAACTTTTGCTCAATCTGGCTTCATTCCTGGAAGACACATTGCAGACAATATTCTTCTTGCAACTGAGTTTATCAAAGGGTACAACAGACAACATATGTCTCCCAGATGTATGATCAAAGTTGATAACAAAAAGGCTTATGATTCTGTTGAATGGATTTTTCTTGAACAAATGATGCAGGAACTGGGGTTTCCAGGGCAGTTCATCAAGTGGATAATGGCTTGTGTGAGAAGTGTTAGTTATTCCATTTTGTTGAATGGGTTACCAGCTGCACCATTTAATGCTAAGAGAGGGGTGAGGCAGGGGGACCCTCTTTCCTCCTTCTTATTTGCTCTTAGCATGGAATACTTGAGTAGATGCCTAGGTGAATTACAGTTGAATCCTGATTTCAACTTTCACCCTAAATGTGAAAAGTTAAAACTTACTTTATCACTACATACAATTTAATTAATCGTAACACATATATTAATTAATCAATATACTACTTTATCACTACATACAATTTAGATATTCTGGGAGCTCAGTTAATTGTGTGTGATCTAAGTTGAATTTTCGATAAACACATTAGTACTAAATTTGAACCCCAACAATTTATAGTTTAGAAAACAAGCAAAATTGATCGACTTATTTGTTTTGGCAATACCCAGATATGTGTAAGGAGATTGCAAAACAATATTATGAAGGTCCATTATACTCCAACATGATTGAATGATAGTGAATGTTGTTATATTTATGTGTGTTTTCTTTTATAAAAAAAAGAGCATATTCAATCATCAAGACAGTGGCCCACCTTCCACAATAGCGGCTAAATTTCGACACACCAACATTAGTCGTAATTCTAAAATATATTGGATTTTTAAAAGCACATTTGGAAAATCATTCATATACTCAGGCTTCCACTTGCGACAGACCACAGAAGTAGCTCAACAACACATAAGATACTACAGTTAGGCAATAGCCAACCAATCCATAAGTTGTAGTGCAAGTTCCAAAGCAGGATGTTTGGTAAGCCAATCCTAACAAAATTCATGATACATCATAACAACTGCACTTACTAAACCAACATAACCTTGGTTAATCAAACTAAAAAAAAGGCATAACATAATTCCTAATCATCTTCGGGGTTGAAACGAATATCATCCTCATCATCTTCATCATCATCACTGGAAGCACCAAAAATATCATCATCATCCCTATCAGTACGACGTGTGCTTGCACCATCATCTCCCTCTTCATCATCCAAGTTATTACCATTGTCATCGCCTGTGAATCACACAAAATGATTTTATTGCTTTAACTAGTTTGCCAAGTTATTTTTGCTTGTAACTAGTTTAGCCAAACACTTCAATCGTTCGTCACGCATCTCGTGAGTCTGGTCAATTAGAAAACAAAATTAGATGACAATTGCAGTTTCAAAACATTTTAGCCCCAATACAGTAACTAAAGGTTCTTACTGAGTATGTAATGTCTTGTATAGCTTTGATATCGGCACATTCGATGTACTTGAGGACATACATTCCACAATCATGACTGAAAAAGGTGAATTTGTAATGTCGATTAGTTTATTTGGAAAGTAAATATAACTAAACTAATTAAATGTGTAGTTAAAGTTACCAATTTGGCTGTAACGGAACATCTATGACGTCATATAAAAAGTCCTTGTACTCCTTGAAGAGTCAGCCTAAGCGATTTCTTCGAATCACTGTCGCAGCTTTGCTCATCTGATCAAATTGAAGTATTTTGGGTCAACAATCGTTATAGTCGCTACATTGGAAAACTACAGCGCGTTAGCTTGAAATAGTTACCATTGCCTCAGCAAGATTGAAGCGATTGTTCGAGGCTCCTAATGAATCTCTGATGTACACAGTTTTTTTGAAGACATGGAAAACTAACAGGAACCAATGTCTCGCCTCGTTAACTAGCACATGAATGAAAACCTACAAATGAAGATATTGAGAGATGATTAACTAATAAGGCGATTTAAAATCTCAAATAAATTGCAACACTTGCAAATATGAAAAACTGTTCAATCTTATCGACGTGTTCAGGGATAAAGGTTTTATTCACGGCTGAAGACCGTACCTATTCATTATGGCTTGACTTCCTTTAAATGGATTTCGTTCATCGGACTTAAGTACAACACCCTGAAACATTTTTATATTTTGGTTCAACTCAATAACCGCAAAGTACGAAAGTCAAATTAGTGTAACCCAAAATCGGTAATGTACATGGAAAGATGGGGACAATACCATCTTCGTGGAGTTGGTCTCCATTAACCCCAGTTGCATGTCATATAAGTAGACATTGATAAACTATAAAAAAAATACAACTTTGTAAGCATATCACTGGAATTAAAATTATGTAGTACTGATAGTCAAGACTTAAGTAGACAGCTTACATGATCAGACAGCCATCCATCTGGATATACACACATAGAGTCACTAACTGTCAACCTGTGCATACCCTCACTTGGACTATACACTCCGTCATATTTGTCAGACTTGTGAATGTTTAAGCATATTTACTTGTCCCGATCTACTAGCTGAGGTAGATACTCATGGAATACTGGATTTGTCATATTTTTTTTGGTAAAATGTAAGGAAGGATATTACCAAAATCAATGAAAGCCAACAGGCAACAAAAACATCATAAACTTACTAGTACATAACACTAGCATGAACAACAGAAAAATATCAAAACAAAACCACACCAAAACTACAACAAGAAAAACAACTATAAATACTAAAGCCTAAACAGCCAACGCAGAAATCCACTCAGTAAAAGTAACAGACCAAGAATCATTCATCTTCATTTTAACTCTACCCAAAACGTCTGCTTTGATACTTTCCACCACTTTGTCAGGGAGGAGCACTGCATTATTCCACAGAGAATAATTTTTGGCACGCCAAACATGATAAACTGTAGCTGATAGTGCCAAATAACAAACTTGCTGTTGTTTTTTGCTGCTATAACGCCTCCCCCATTTCTTCCAGGCAGTATAAAGACACTCATCATTTCCCACTCTTAGCTGTAACCAAATCATAATCTGGGAACATACATACCTGCTGTAATGACACCTAAAAAACAAACGCAGAAATCTATCAACACCATCTGCACACAATAAACATTCAACATTGTTGCAAATTCCAGCATTCAACAGACGTTCTCTGGTTCTAGTCTTCCCTAAAGCCACAAGCTAGCAGATGAACGAGTGTTTTGGCACGTTCAAAGGACTCCAAACCAAGTGGTAACAGCCCACTCTATCAAACTAACCTTTTAACCATTTGTAACCATCTCTTGCTGTAAACTTTTTTGTACCATTCCTCCATGCATTATTAGTATAGCCTGTCTTGAACACATCTTTGGCTTTGCACACCCCCTTCCATATCCAACTGGCATCAGCAGGAGCAGAATACTCCCACCAATTATGTTCCCTAATATAGATGTTATGGATCCATTTGATCCATAAGACATCTTATTTCTGCGCCACCTGCCAAACAAGCTTCCCCACAGCTGCCATATTCCATGAAATGCAATCATGGATGCCCAAACCACCATTCTTCTTTGGGAGGCAGACCCAAGTCCAAGCTACAGGAGGACTCTTGGACAAGTATACTTTACCTTCCCATAAATAAGATCTGCAGATTTGTGTGATTTTATTCAACACACTCTTGGGCAACAGAAAAATTTGTGCCCAATATGTATGTAAACTTAGAAGCACAGAATTAACAAGTGTGACTCTTCCAGCATATGACAGATGCCTAGAGCTCCAACAGTTAATTCTTTTAAGAATTTTATCCACAAGTAAGTCACAATCACACTTAGTTAATCTCTTCGAAGTAATTGGAATACCCAGATATCTGAATGGAAATTCTCCCTTCTAGAACTCAGTTACTTGCAAAATTCTTTGTTGAACATCTTCTGAGACATCACCTTTGCTAAAAGCTTTCAAAGTCCTCTTTAATAACATTGCAGAATGAACATCACCTTTGCTAAACAACATTAGGTCATCAGCAAAAATAATGTGATTTAGAGAAAGTGAAGCACATCTATGATGGAATTGAAATTCTCTCCTTTTTCCCATTCTCTTCATCAGCCTTGTAAAATAGTCCATTGCAATCACAAATAACAAGGGGGAAACGGGATCCCCTTGCCTAAGACCTTTTTCCCTTCAAAAAAACCACAGACCCCACCATTGAAGCTTATAGAGTAAGTAGGAGTGGAAATGCAAGTCATAATCCACCCTATAAAACTGTGCAGGAAAGTGCATACACTGAACAACTCTCTAATGAACTCTCAGTTGCTTGAGTCATAAGCTTTATGCAAATCAACTTTTATAGTACATCTGGAGGGTTGATTCTTCCTTCTGTAATGTTTCATAATATCCTGGCACAAAAAGATATTATGCAGAATTACCCTCCCTTCAATAAAAGCACTTTGAGCAGAACTTATCAAAGAAGGGAGAATATGTTTTAGCCTTTCACACAACATTTTGGAAATCATCTTATAAAGCACATTGCAACACGCAATAGGTCTAAACTATGACACATCCATGGGTTGGTCACATTTAGGCACTAGGCAAAGTGTAGTTGCATTGATCTGCTTCAGAATTCTACCAGAACGAAAGAATCCAAGCACTGCTTCAATAACTTCAGGCCCCACATAATGCCAAGACTTCTTAAAAAAGAAGCTAGAGTAACCATCTGGCCCAGGTGCTTTATTATCATCAATACTAAACAAAGCCTGCCTTACATCTTCACCAGTGAACTCTCTACACAAATCAACTTGCTGCACAGCATTCAGAGTCACTCCTTCATCCACAATTGACTGACTCACTTTCTTCCTATCACCAGAACAAGTTCCAAGCAGCTCCTTATAAAACTGCAGAATAGCTCCCTCTAAATCATCTTGAGTTTCCATCCAATCCCCCTGCATATTTTTCAGTCTGTGAACATGGTTGTAGTATCTTCATTGCTTCAAGCACGCGTGGAAATAGGCTGTGTTTGTATCACCTCCTCCCAGCCATGCTTGTTTAACTTTCTGTTTTAAAAAACTAAGCCGAGCTTTATTTAATCTGTCATAGTCCTCCCTGACATCCTTCTCCTGAATGTGCAGTTCAGCATCATGTGGATTTTTATGCACTTGAGATTGAATCTGCATAAGTAATTTAGCTGCCAAATCAGCCTCTCTTTCAACATTAGCAAATCTGGTCGTGTTTAGAACTTTCAGGTCCTGCTTCAACTCCTTTAATTTCACAATTATCCTATACATAGGAATTCCATGCACCTCCTTCTACCACCCTTGAGCAACAATACTATCAAAGCTTGAATCTAAACCCCACATATTGAAAAAGCGAAAAGATTTAGGTTTAGACACCACATTGCTATCAAACTTAGCAATACATGGACAATGGTCAGATATACTTTATGGGAAGAAAGTAATAGAAGCATTAGGAAAAGTTTCCTCCCATTCTTCATTAACACACATTCGATCAATTTTGGAAAAAACTCTATCCACACCCTCCTGTTTATTAGTCCAGGTAAATAAAGGACCTGAACAAACAGAGTCATGTAGACTACAGTCCCTTAGACATTGTCTAAAGTCTCCAACCTCCTCCAGTGGGATAGCAGACCCAATTCTTTCATTAAAATTTAACACATTATTGAAATCCCCTCCTATTAACCAAGCTCCCTGCCCTCCGGTCTTAATTGTAACCAAATCCTGCCAAAGTTTCATTCTATCACAAGCAACATTGGCTCCATACACCATTGTAAGGTAGAAACATTTATCATACTCTTTATGATGTACTTCACAATGGATCAATTATTCAGTCACCCCAATAATATTGACATCAAATTTAGAAGGCATCCAAATTCGCCAAATTCTCCCACCACTATGACACTGTTAGTTAGATGCAACACTCCAGTTCTCACACACTCTACTAAACACCTTATGAAAATTATAAGCTTTTACTCTTGTCTCCAATAACCCAAACAATCCCACAGAGTGTTGATGTAAAAAACATCTAACATCTCCATGCTTATTAGGACTATTAAGTCCTCTCACATTCCAAAAGCCTATGCTATCCATTAGGAGGAATCAGCCTACCCTCTCCCCCCTTCACTTGCCCCTATGACAACCCCAGGATCTGCTACTATAGTGCTCACATGAACTACAGGATTCGTCTGCCTGAAACCCACCTCCTGAACAGAATTTGCAGCTGCAACTTCCTTTGACACTCCTTCTGTAACATTTGCATTACCAACAGTCTCTATACTCTCTATATTCTGGTCCTGTTCTTCCTCCCCTCTGTGTTCATTAATGGTAGGCAATCTGGTTACTACAGTAGCAACACTTGGCCTGGAAACCTTTTGTGCATTTTTCACAACCCACTCTTTCCTAGGTTGAATCTTGCTTTGTGCCACCTCAAATCATTTTTGCATACACTGCTCCATAGTGTGGCCAATCCCATGACAATCAGAATAAATTATAGGCTTACATTCATATAGAACCTTCTGATACTGAAGTTTGCCTTTCTTATCTGTAAAAGAGATCAAATCTGGGAATGATTAATCTATATTAACCTCCACCAGCAATCGTGCATAAGCTAACATATCTATCTGGCCAGTAGCTTTGTCTGTCCTGATTGGAGTACCAATCAACCCAGCCAACTTGTGCAGAGAACTTTGTCCCCAATATTTTAAGGGAAGTCCAGGATTTCAAATCCAAGTTGGAACAACTTTAACATTCTCAACATTAATATCCAAATCAGGAGACCATTTCTTAACAATGACAGTTTCCTATCATACATAATATGACCTGCTTCTATTGCCCTCCCCCTGTCATCTATGGTACGAAGTTTCACCATAAATACCCCATTTTCAAGCATAACAACCTTCTGAACACCAAAAGATCTCCAAACTCGACGAATAAAACCATCAATAATTCTATAAGGAGGCTTAATCCCTAGAATGTAGCACACCACCGTTGATCCCCAATAGTCAAGTTCTGGTTGAACATCCTCTAGAGTAATTACTACCCCAGGAACAACATCTCCCATACTTCGATTTCCATTTTCATCATTTTCCACCCTTCTATTACTACTTTTAGACAGATCTAAACCCTCTTCATTCAAATTTTGAAATAAAGAGCGGCGCCAATTAGTGTTACCTGGATGACTCACCAGTTGCTGCATAGGGTGTGGAGAAGGAAGAACCGTTGCTATGTGAGGAGTACGAATCGAATCAATCCATGACGCTGTAAGACTCTTCGCTGCCTCAAACACTGTCGTATCTTGGCTTGATACCTCCTGAACTATCAAATGAGCCTCCCTATCCTCTTCCTCTTCAGAAGTACAGCTAAGAGAAGCTACCTCCAAAAGCTCATTGACATCCTTCATTTTCCTCGCATCCCCCGATTGTGGCTTATTCGCAACTTTCTCCTTCTGGACATCTACCTTTTGTTTCCGTTTCTGATTATTCTTCTGACCTCCCTGACCCTTTTTAGCCCCTTTTGCCATAGCATTCAGCAGAGCTGATGAACCAAGCAAGAAAGGAAAATCAATTTAGAAAATCGCCCAAACTTAGAGAGAAGTCTGTGTTTCTCTCACTAGATGCCATCTCTAAAGGTGTCTGGCTTTGGCAATTTGTTAGAACTTCGTCTTTTGGAGACTGGAGGGCTACCGTTACCAGGCACACCCTCTTCATCCTTGCCAAATTATATAGGAAATGCATTAAGCAAATGTCAGTCCTTAATAGCAATAATTGATATGCGTGTGGTAATGGCAGGAGGGAGAAGATGCGGCAAAAGATAAACAAATCTTAACTGGAGTCTGTGACCTCAACTAGAGTCCCATTTTCAAAAATCCAACACCAATATATCAGCCAATATACAAAAGCACTATCCTCATATACACACTCGAAACACCATCCAATTTCAATGAACTTGAAAGATAAACATATCAGCACATCCTTCATAATTTTCACACTTACCAAACATAACCAATAGAGGTATCCAGATTTCATAATACAACAATAATCTACCACACAGTAATAATCTAAAAATTAAAACAATATGAATACAAATTCATACAAAACCCTAATTTCATAATTCACAGTTCAAAACAACACCAAATTTATCTTTAAAAATACAACAAAACTAGATTTCGTAGAAGACAACAATCCTAATCAGATTTGATTAAAAAGAACATAGAAAAAGTAAAATTAGATCTGGAAAAAAGGGGAAAACGAACCAGGATCATCAGAGAGAGTACAGTCTACAGAGGAGCGTTTGGAGGTTGAGAGCGACGATAGGGAGAGAGAAAGAGGAGGCACACCACTGACCAACACAGCAACAATGAGATGCGAAACTTGGAAGCCTGAAAATTGCTCCTTTATTAGCAAAAGTACTCAAAATCAATCCAAAACCTGAATATCAAAAACAAACCGGAAGAATTAAGATTCTAGTCTTTGAAAATAGCAAACTGAAGCTGGTTGTTAATGCGGAACGACATAACGCGAATCATGTCATCTTTCTTCAGCTTCTGATCTTCTGTAAGTTTCGGCCATCCATAAGTCGTCCACGTTGCAGAACAGGAGCACCGACGAAAGAGCGCGACGGCATGTGAGAGAGAAGCTCCGACGAGGGAACCGCGACGGAGGGTGAGAGAGCTGCGAAGAGAGAGAAGGATGGGGTTTGATGAGGTGAGAGAGGGAAAATCGGGGATGGGGAGAGAAAGAAAGAGAAAAGCTAGGGTTTTGTGTGTATAAGTGCGGGAAATTTTCGCGTGCAACAAGTGAAGAATTAGGGGATGCGGTTTTAATATTAACCGCAACCCTTAAATTAAGGGTTGCGGTTAGTCCAAAAGCCGCAGCCCTTAATCGATAAAGGGCTGTGGTTTTTGGGCTAACCGCAGCCCTTAATTCTAAGGGCTGCGTTTTCCAGATACCCGCAGCCCTTGTGTAGCAGCCCTTGGCTTTTTTTCCTCTAGTGGGAAAAGGTAAATGTGATGACCACAATGCACCTGCAAGACAATAAGCTCTTTTGCATTGCACTTCTTCTGCCTCTTTGCTTTCAAAGATGTTGGCTGCGAAGATTCTCATTTTGATGCTTTTTTTCCTTCTTTTCCCTACCTGGTATATACAGTGTAATATGGTAATGTCCAGACAAATGTTTTTAGATGGCTAAATCAAGCATTAACAATTCGGCTACTAAATTGCCAAATCAAATGTTAAGGTATACCTGTTCGTTTTGTTCATTTGAATTGCGCTTTTTGTTTCCCTTGGGCTTTGCTGCCTATAAATTGGGGACATAGTACAAGGTGACGACCGTTGAAATAATAAGTGCTGACAAAACATTACACTATCAAAACTTACGCTTTCATTTGATTTTGTATGCTCCTGTTTTATCCGCCGAGGAGTCCATTTCTCCATTGTTTTATCTTCATTGTTCGCTCCACCAGATAGGTCAATGCTGCCCTTTGATGTTGAGATAGAGTTTGGAGTCTTCGAGACATCACTAGGCTGTTTGGCTTTTTTTACTTCTTTCTTTGCCTCGTCCTTCACGTATCTCAGTGTTTCCAACCCCGGAGGAAATTGAGGCACATTGAAACGAACATTTCGGATACTAAATGATTCAATTTCTAAGAGTTCTTTTGCGCTTTCCTTCTCTTGTCCTTCCAAATCAATGTCTAGCTTACGCTTAGTTTTTGATTTTTGTAAGCAATCAACCAATCCACCATCAGGACTTAGGAAATGGGAATTCGATCTATTATTAGTAGCACAACTAGCACTTGGAGTTCTTGTTGATTTTTGTTCACCCGGTGCGCAATCACCTTCTTCATTGTCCTTTGATGACTTCCCACCATTGGCTTAACCATGACAATCATGTTTTTTTAGGGGCATGACAATCATGTTGCTTTGAATTTAGTAGAGCCAACGGCAACTCGAAGTTGGTAACTTTGGAGCGTAGCGTATTTCATTTATGGCTTCTAGAATCACACCTATGTCCTACACAAACAAAATGAAGGCGAAAAATGCAAAATCAGGTTTCGGATTTATAACTGTGGAAGATATATTTTCCAATTGCATATCTATATAATTTATATTGAATATGTAATTACAATATTAATCGTTGGCGATGCTTAATCTTAATTAATTGGCTACATGTTAGTCGATATAATATTGAACACATAAATGAAGGAAAATAAAGAAAACCGCCATGTAATACTTACAGACGAGGAGTTGTTTTGTCTTCCGCCATTGGTGCGATTGCAGACCGACAATTCCAAGCAATGTATTAGACTTAATTTCGGTTACTCCACTGCTTCTGTGACGAGATTGAGGGGGAAGTACAATGGGTTTTGGTGTGATGACAGAAGGCAAAAACCCTAGACAAAACCTCAGTTCCTAACCACCCACTAACCCACGTACAAAAGATTGCGCAGAATATAATTTTGAGATATTCGTTTAAAATTTTGAAGATAAATAGTATTATATTATCTCCTTTCCAAATACGCTAAATAAATAATTATTTCCTTTCCAAATATGCTAAAGAGATTATTAGAAAATCCAAATAACTAATACAATAGATCAGATCCTTAATTATTATCCACGTCATCATCATCTAATTGTTTTTTTACAAAGAAACTAAAATATCATATTCTTCTTTTTCAGTTACCTCCACAAAACCAATAGTATTATCAAATATAACTGCCCTTTTGTGGTCCCCTAAAAAAACTGTCCTTTTGTAAATAAAAACCCTTTTGGTATTTATTAAGTATATCATATTGTTGTTGAATATCGATATAATGTTTAATCAATATTTGGACATGTCCACCACGTTAAATGCCAGTGACCAAACAATTAAGATTCACAAATGAACCACGAGAAATATTTTTCAAAGCTGAGTACAAATATAATAGGAGTTAAGCGTTTGGCAATGCCAGGATAACACTATGGTCATAGCCAGAAAAAATATCACTATCCAATTAGCAGCTATGACCAAAACTGGTTATGGGACTGTCCAACGCACCAAAACCAAAGGCAATTGTCTTCCACCTTTCATATTCGGAAAACACCATCAACGCCGGCCAACTGAACTACAAACTCGATCATGGCACCGTGAATTTGAGAATTATTCGCCTGAATGGAATGCTGCACAAAACTTCGAAAGTCAACTTTATGAACCCTAATTGTATTCAAATTAAGTCGAAACCCTAATTGTCTTCAAATTAGGTTGCTCGCTGTTAATAAAGGAGGTTCTGGGGCATTGAAGAAGACCTTAATGGAGTTTAAATAATATGTGCCAATGTTTTATAAAGTAATATTTCGTATCTTATGAGGTACAATTTCATATATTATAAAGCACAATATCGTATATTATAAGGTTCAATTCTGTTATTTATACCTTGAAAAAAAACGTATATTAAAATGTATGATGTCGTGTATTTTATTGTAGTATAAGCAACTGTATAAGTTAGTAAATCATATATACTAAATACAGTGTATAGAGAAAATATTTTAATAAATTTAATTTTGAAAGTAATTCGTAAACTGCCTAAAATAAAAAAAGCCAAAAAAATCTCCAACTACCTAAAATTACGTGGTACAGTCAACATAAGCGAGTGATGATGTGGAGCAATGTGTGGCTCACATTCTTTTCTTGCGGTGGTCTTTTTTATGAGAAATCCATCATAAGAACATCATGTTTGACATAGGTACCTTAACAAAATGTAAATTAATTCAAGAAATATGCAAAAAGAAATCTTTCTCATGACCCTAAACAATACTCTCTCCGTTTTTGCTTTTTACTCACTTTACTTTGGGGGGAGAACCTAGGAGGAATCACAAAAGTATGAGAGAGAAACTAAAGGTGGAGAGAGAAACTGAAAAGTGAGATAAATTAAAATATTAAAAAGTGGATGACATAGGTGGAAAAAGAGGAGAAAGAAGATGAGATATGTTACCAAAAATAGACAAAGCAACAGTGTGTAGATTAAAAGGAAACAAACCAAAAAGAAAAGTGTGTAGATTAAAAAAAAAATACAGAGGGAGTAGTGTTTATATAGTTAAGGTAAAATTTCAAAAAACTACCTTTTATAACTAATATTTTTCGAAAACCTAGCTTTTAAATTTATATTTTCAAAAACTAATTTATATACTTCCTCTGTTTCAATTTAGATGTTCCACTTTCCTTATTTAGCATGTCTCAATTTAGTTGTGACACTTTTTTTTTATTCCTTAAATGGAAAGTTTTGGAGTGTGCTATTACGATTTTACCCTTATTTATACCATTTAATGAAATTGATTCCTACTTAATATAACCCCATTAATCCTAATGTGATTAAATCACTCCCACCAAAAATTAAACCCCCGACTACCTACCATCAATTGCATCGAGAAAATAAAACCCCCACCACTTGTTCATCAATTAAACCCCCACCTTCATTTACATCGATCCCTTCATCTTCATTCTTCAGTTCATCTTCTCCAAACCCCAATCCAACTTTCTCTCTCCTCACTTTGCCTTTCTCTCTCTCCTAAAATCTCCACTTTCACTCTTCAAATCTACCCTAATTTTCCGATCTTGAAGTTCGACTTCTCTCTCTCATCGTTTTCTACCTGTTTCTCTCTCTCTCTCCTAAAAACTCCTCACATCGAGTCCCAAAAAAACCTAATTTATACCGAATATGTATGTACCAAATCTTTCTCCACTCCATCGACGCACTTTTTGAAAACCGATGATAAGGATGAATCGATTTGATTAAGGAGTTGATGAAAGGTTTCATTGACGGTTCTCCTTGGCCCGAAGATTGTTTGGCAGTGGTGATGCCGAAGCAATTTCTCCGACCCTACGCTATGAGTGCTTTATCCGAGGTTGTGGAAGATTTCTATGCAAAAACCTCTCTTCCAAGGGAGTTTGTTCCCAACTCCGGTCCCAGATGCGGACGATCCAGGAAAAAGGTAATTTCTTGGCACAAACACCACCTAAAGGGCGAGTTTATCATTTGAGGTCGAGATGTTGTTACGCGTCTAAGGGTAAGGGTGTTTTTGTTGGGGGAAAAGGTGAGGGGCTGGTTGATGGGGGAAAGGGTGAGGGTGGTTTGAGGAGTACGGGCCGGATCATCGTGGTGCGATGGCGCCGCAAGCGAATGCTTCAAAATCGGTCCGAAAAGGGGTGTCAAATAGAGGGAAGGAGAAAAAGGAGGAAAAGGGGAAAGAGGTGAAGGGAAAGGAGAAGGTTGAGACTGCTATTTGTGATGGGTTTCCTGTTTATGATGATGAGGGGAAGAAATTCGTCATGTATGTTGAGAATGATGGGGGTGGTGCGTGTTTGAGGTGTATGAGGATATTGTCTCTTCGATGATGAGGAACCCGTTCTGTGCCAATGAGTCCTGCACAACCTCCGAATGGGATCCGGACTACCATACCTTCCTACTCGGACGTAAAGCCAGGAAAAACTAGTCCACGAGGTTTATTCTTCCTAACTTTGAGTTCTTTGCCATTCATATGATTGTTTTATTATTTATATATTGAGTCCCTTTAATATATTTGTGCAATGTTGGTTTCTTTGATGTTCATGTTTGTTGGGTTCTTTGTTTGTGAGTCCATGATTGGTTTGAATTGTTGTGAAGTTGTGGGAGGACTTTGTTGGCTTTGTATGATGATGATGATTATATAGATTTCTTGGTTTGATTCTTGTTGGCTTTGGTATGGTGATGATGATGATTTGTTGGTATGATTGCTTTGAGTTGTGGGAGGACTTGTTGCCTTGGTATGGTGATGATGATGATGTTATGTTCTGACTTGTATGATGATTTGTTGCCTTAGTATGGTGGATGAATGAGTCCTGGTTTTGGTGTGGGTTATTTATTGGTTTGAGTATGGTGACTTTCATATGTTGGTTAAATGAGTCCTGGTTGGCTGTTGGATGGTTAATGAGTACCCTTAAGTAGGTTGTTGCCTTGCCCAATCCAAATGATGAAGGGACTCATGTTTGTGGGTAGAGGAATGAGGTTGATTTGCTCCACAATGAATAATATTCATTGTGTTGAGGATTTAAATCAACCTCCCTATTTCTTCTATGACCCATAGTATTATCCCTGATGGATTTACATAAGACCCATTTGACACTAATAAGCCTTAGATATGTTTAAAAGATGTAAATATGAATACAGCTAAACAATTAACATAACCCATAAGCTAATATATATTGATTAATGTCTCTTGCAACACTGCTTTACAAACCACTCCTTAGCCTTCTTTTGAACACAAAAATAAGTTCATACTAATACTACCCCAATTATCTAAACCTATTATGGTTTGCTTAGAAGTGTTCTTTGCATTACATCTTCATGCTTGCATATGTATAAACCATCACATATTCACAAAAACTTGTCTTCCCACCTATATACCCAAAAAAAGATTCACGCACTTTTCTTCTTCAAAATGGTACTGCACTTTATCTTCTTCAAAATGTTCTTTGCACTCTTTCTTCTTTAAAATGTTGCTTTGCACTCTTTGTTCTTCCAAAATGTTGCCTTCTTCATTTTAAAAATCTCTTGTATCATTTCATCAATGTAGTCAAATGCTTCACCAACATTAATGAACCTCTCATTAAGGAAAGCAAGCTTGCCTCATCAATCTCTCGATTGATCAATCGTAACATTTTGTGGAAGTAAGCCTTGCCTTTCCGACCTTCTTTTCCCATGATGTGGGTTCTTATAGTTGTTTCCCCCCTTGCACTTAAGAATTTCAACCATGACATATTGCAAACTGTAGCCATGTATACTTCAACACTTACCGGGTCAAAAAAATCATAGCAATCTTGAACCTTTGTGATCAAATCATCTAGGGTCTTAGGAAATGACCCGATCTTGCGGTGCTTGTATAGCTCTAAAAAATCCTAAGTCTAAAACATTAAGGTCGGGGAGGCGAAGCTGGTTGATTTATCAATTGAATGTTGAACCCATTTTGAGTTCTTTCTTTGTCATAAATTGTGGGTCATCTGCATGAATATGTGGCCTTGCATTATCTTCTTTGGATGTAGATGTCTTTTGACAAACCCTCGGGCCAATTTTTCATGATGGCGGGGATGACATTGTTGATAATCATATCCCTCATTCTTTGTTGTGTGACACTATCAAGTGCTTTAGTTATAGGTGTGCTGCTTTTACTTTTTTGTTGAATATTTGGCGAGTCACATACTCAACAAATGGATAAATACCAAACTTCCCATCATGTATCATATTCCCTTCACTTGTCCTTGATGGGTCTTGATGTTGCACACATGAACATAGCCTTGATTTTGTACCTCTTAGAAACACAACACCTGTAAGGATCATCCTCGGCGGGGAGTAAGTAGAACCTCCTCATATACGGGTTTAAATAAAACCACTTCTCATCAATGTGAATTACATTATGCATATCAACAAATGTTGGTGGATGCTGTCTTTGGTTCTTTGGTAGTATATGTTTCAAAACCCATTGCACCGTCTGTCCGGCTTGTGTTTCTCTGTCAACTTGGGATGGTTCTTTGCTTGTATGACTTCGGAGTTTTCCTGTTTTAAGAGTCCATACACGCAACATGAGGTAGTTTAAGATGACCAGCAAATGCCCTAATACATGTCCTCAAATGAAGTGGGACCCATCCGAAGCCATGCCTCATCATAGACTTTAAGTTTTTTGCCACATCTACCAAATTTTTTACTCCTTACATCTATAGCATGGCCATTTGCTCTTTGTTGTTTTGCATCATTCCATAGTCTATCTAGTGTCATCCTATGAATCTTAAATTTCTTTGAAATTTTTCTTTTAACACCCCATGGAAGTTTACCATGTATTTCCAAAGTTAGAAGTTCATCAATTAACTTTCTTCTTGTTTCTAAATTCAATTCGGTTTTTTTCTACCCGAACTTACATTGACATGTTGTTGTTGTTGATTTTCCGGTTCTAGCTCATTTGCTCATCTTACGGTTGGTGGTGTTCATGTTCTTCTTGTTCTTGTTCTTGCTTTACGTGGCTTCACCTTCGTTGTCCGAGTACATATTATCATCACTATCATAATGATTGCCCATTTCATGCGCCGGCAACGCCTCTTCCATACCTTCAATGTCTAGGAGCTGTTGAAGGCTTTGAACACTAACCTCCTCAACATCTAATGGCTCCATTTTGGTAGATAGGCTGTGAAGAACCAAGGCTGAAGTTGGAAGTTTTTTTTTGGAATTTCGGTCCCCTAATTTCTAGGATTAGTACTAATTACGAGTGATGTGTGTGCTGTGATCTAATATTGAACTTGATTGCTTGTGTAACTACACCATTCTAGGTGGAAAACATGTTTTCTCTCTCTTCATTTTGTGTAAATGCCCTTCATTTAATTTTGGGGGTATATATAGAAGAGAGAGAATATGGTGGTATTATTTTGGATATGTTGTCAACATTTAAATCTGATTTAAAATTTCAGAAATTTCAATAGTTTGCCTCCAAATTTGTTTGGGAGGAAGGATATCTGACTTGGTGGGAAAAAGTTCCCACCAAATCCCATTCCCTCCAAACTGACGTGGGAAATGGGGGAGGGAAATCAGGTGGTCCCTCATTTCTCTCTCCTATCTTCCTTTTTACCCCATGTGAAGTGGTCCCCCATCCCCTCTTAATCACTTTCCCTTACCCCTTCTTAATACCCCATTAAAATTTTGCATAGGGAGTTGTGAAAAAAAAAAGTGTAACATCTAAATTGGAACGGAGGAAGTAACAAATTTCTTTCAACATACTACCATTCTATGTTTACAGTTAATATTAATCATTAAATGACTACCGCCTTAAGGGTTGATGTCGGTGGGTAGTGAGGAAAGACGAGGGAAACGAGAGGTGAGGAGAGAAAAACATTTTGTGGTGACCGCATTATTGGTGGTTAAACCTCGTTAACGGTCAAATGGTAGTATATTGAAAGAAATTTGTTATATAAAGTAGTTTTTTGAAGGAAAATTTTTAAAAGGTAGTTTTTTGAAAAAAGTTGGTTATAAAAGGTAGTTTTATGAAAATTTTCATATAATTAATATATATGGTCAAGTCTTTCGTTTAGCATTCAATATTCACAGCCTAACTGGTTTATATCTTTTTGTCTAACTTTTAATTTATTAATGCCATAGTGGCTAATTATTTAAGAAGAATATTATAAAAATTCATATATTTGTTTCAATGTACTTTTTCTATTGCAACAAGTACCATTTTGGGTAATTTTACAGCTATTGCAACAATTCCATTTTTGGTAAAAAAAAAACAACTTTAGCTGGCAATATTGCCCTTATTTTATCTTACTCAACCATCATTAATTGCTCACTTTACTTTATAAAGTTATTTTTACTTTATTAAGGATTTATTTATCTTCTACTATAGTTAATTAAAGGGGTATCTTTATGATAAACTACCTACCTTTTTACTTCATTAAAAACCGTGCTCAAACCTATTGTTGCAATAGAAAAAGAACGACGTAAGTATATGATAAATAAATATCTTTTGGGGGTCTAGTACAAATTTGGGTCTCCGATGGGACCTCCTATATTACAATAGGCCAGAGTCCAGACACCTTACATTGGAGGAGGATAAGGGAACAGATTAGGAGGAGCAAGTCTTACAACCAAACCTAATTAAACTTGGTTGGTTATACTTTACAATTGTCGCTCCTAAGTCGTCAGAGCACTCTGACTAATTATTTGGGTTGCTGATTTGCAATTTACTCTTTTAGTAGGTAAACATAATTAGTATGATGATATAGGGGGGGATTTCCGAGGAATACAAATAACCTTTTTGCAGATTCGACGAGCATTTGAAATGTATTATAGCCTAACTGATGTGCAAATTCGATTTGAGTTGTTACATATGCATATAAGAATGGCAGGTGGGTATAATTTCGCGGATTTTAAACCGCATTTGTCCCAACTAGAGTGGGTATAGCCGTATAGGTATGACTTTGGTGAGTATAGACGTGTGTGGATGTCATAAGTCATTACCGCGATAGATCGTGGGTAGGTGTAATGTTTGATAGCTTTTAACAGCCCCATATCCATCCAATTTTCACTGAATCCATCTGCACCACGTCCACCTACCATACATCCACCCGCTTGAACTATAAATCTCAAAAAAAAAAATCTCAAGCCTAACTATTATATAAATGGATATTAGCTAATAATTGATAAACCTCATTCCTAAACATCCAATTGGTAGGTAGTTTAGGCTCTTTTCTTTTTCCATTTTCTAGAGCATTTGGCAGGTGGATTTGAGGCGGATGTGAGGCGAGTGGTCGACTGGTATAGTTGGGTATTAGTGAAAATTCAATTAATTGGATGGTGGGGGTAGAAGTGGATGTAAAGTTAGGTTTTTTTTTTTTTCCGAGAGCAGATATGGATGTTAGATTTGTACCCGTCATAGATAGTGGGTATAAAATTTTTAGATGGGTATGTGTATGAAGAATGGGATATCTACATCCAACCCGCCCGATTGTGAACCCTACTTGTGTATCTAAATTATAGTTTGATTAACCCGATTAGAATTTATAAATTTCGCTAAGTGATGTTACATTTTGCTAGGTGTTAATCAAACGAGATTCTCTCCAATTCTCCTAGGAGCTAGAGAATTCAATTATTACACGAACGATTAGGATTTGCTAAAAAAAGGAAATATTGGAGGGTTCTTTTGGGAATTCGCTTTGTTTTTTTTTGCTTAGTTATCTTAATCTTTAGGTGAAAACTTGAGAAAAAGCCAAAAAGGACTTAAAATAATCACATTCCTTTTTATCTTTAGTAAGTCTATTCTGTATATAGGTAAAGCCGTAAAGGACTTTTTTTTCTTCTAAAGTAACTATTTATACATGTTCACAAGAGTAATTGACAAGATAAGATGGTCTCCGTTTTACACTTATTGACACTTTATACTTTTGCATCTATTGGAACCATGGTTACCAGTTCACTAGAGTTACATTCACAATCTGTTAGTTAGTTAGACAGCTGGCAGATTAGTTATGCAGTTAGTTACATCAGCAGTTAGTTTCTTGAGTTTGTTAGCTCAGCTCATCTTCCTCTCTATGTATAAATACTCTTCCTCTCTTCTATTGTAAATTATCTATCTCATTATACTGAAATACAAAGTTCTACAACTTTATTCTCTCTACTTCTTTTCCTCTCTCTAAAACTAAATTAAATGTTGTGATTCTTCACAAATCATCATGGTATCAGAGCAAAATTTTTCTGCGATCAATATTTTACTGTTCTACTGAGATTCTACAATTGAAGATTACAATTTCAGCTGAATATCTTCGATTTGAAGATCCGAACACTAGTAGAATAAATGCTTATTGCGGCGGTCATTAAGCAGCCTATTGCGGCGGTTTTGGCCGCGCAGCAATAAAGAGGGCAGCAATAGGTAATAAATATATTGCTGCGGTTTTAAACCGCAACAATATTTGAACATATTGCTGCGGTTTCTATGTAAAACCGCAGCAATATATATATTTTATATCAGATTCATAAAGTATATTGCTGCGGTTTCTAGGGAAAACCGCAGCAATATGCTGAATTTAATAATAAAAAATAGGCATATTGCTGCGGTTTCTTGGAAAAACCGCAGCAATAGGTACAGGTGTAAGGAACATTTTTTTTTTTTTTGCATTTTGCCATTAAATTCGAAAGATAAAAAAAATTCAGAAAAATAGCAAAAAATCAGAAACTTCCACCATAAAATGAAATGAAACTAACAAAGAAAAAAATAACAATAAGAAAACTGAACAAAGTAAAAAACAAAAATAAGAAAACTGAACAAAAAAACAAAAATGAAACTAATGAAGAAAAAAAATCTGAGATATAGAAGAATTACAAGAAACAAGAATTACACTACACTGAACAAACGAATCTGAAACAATAAAAACAAAAATAAAAACAAAAAAAAACCCCGTCAGCAGCACTCGACTAAAATATCAACCTCTATAAAATTTAACTATAAAATTTAAGTGAAAAAACAAAAAATAAAGAAAACAAAAGAAGTATGGATGGCCGACCACATTCCGGCAACCAAACGTCGTCCAAAACCGTCGAAAACCGTCGCGTGTCCAGATCTGAAAATCGTCGTTGTCGCCGGCAACCAATCATAGTTGAAAATCGCACAAACAAAATCGCCGGCAACCAATCGTCCAGATCTGAAAATCCAACCAAAATTGAGAAAATTCGAAAACAAAAATGAAAAAATGGTGGAAAAAAAACGACATGAACTCACCGAAAAACCTCGCGCGAAGGAGAGAGAGAGGGAGCAGAGGAGTGAAGGACTGAACTGATGGTAACCTCGCGCCGGAGAAGAAGAGTGAGAGCGAAGAGAGGCTGCAGGGGACTGCTGCTGGAACACGGGAGGGTGGCACAAAGGGTGCGCTGGTGATCGGAGATTGTCCGCGGCAGGTGGAGGGTGTTGTTGTGGTGGTGCGGAGGTGGCAATTCCGGCAACCCTTTTGAGGAAGGAAGTACTGGAGATGGAGAATGGTGAGTGAGGGAGAGGGAGAGGCGTGAAAGAAATGAGAGGGAGAGGGAGAGGCGTGAGGCTGAGCTGATGAGAGGGAAAGGAGTGAAATGAGGATGAAACCCTAAATAAACTATTTTTATATTAATTTAAAAGCCTATTGCTGTGGTTTTTTGTTGGAACCGCAGTAATAGGTCCAAATAATATTTTTTTATATTATTTTAATATATTGCTGCGGTTTTTGACAGAAACCGCAGCAATATGTTTGGTCAAATGATAAAAAAATTTCAAAATTTTTTCTCTAAAACCATATTGCTGCGGTTTTCGGCGGAAACCGCAGCAATATGGGTATTTTATATTTTTCTTTTTTTTTACGTGATATATTGCTGCGTATGGGTAAAACCGCAGCAATATCACCGCAGCAATAAACAATTATTCTACAAGTGGAAAACAGCTAGAAATTCTGAACTCTATGAAATCTCTTTGAAATCAGGTGTTATTCTTCCTTATTTCTTTAAGAAATTTGTTTTTATTTTCAATTCAATTGCTGAAAATTGAGATACTGATTGTTAGAATCTAAGATTGTTTGCTGAGATTGATGCAATCTACAATCTGATTTGTTCATCTGATAATTCTAAATTGATCATTTCGTACAAGTTCAATTAGTTCAAAAGTTGAACTAATCTGAAGCTCTTTGAATTTCTTAACCTGATTCATTTCAATCTAGTTGATTTCCTTCAAATCTGTTGAAATTCTATCTGAAATTTTTTGAATTCCTTAATCTGATTCATTTCAATCTAGTTAATCTTCTTCAAATCTGTCAAAATGCCTGAATTAGAAACTCCAAATTGCACTCCAAATTTATTACCTTTGAATCAAGATCCTAGTAGCATGTATTATATTCATCCTTCTGATGCAAATACAACTCAGATTGTATCTGTGAAGTTTAATGGAAGTGCATTTAATGATTGGAAGCGTTCAATGATCATTTCTTTGTCTGCTAAGAACAAACTGAAATTTGTTGATGGAAGTTTGGAAATACCTGATATTGGAACAGCTGAGTTTATTGCTTGGGAGAGATGTAACAATTTGGTAATATCCTGGCTATTAGCTAATCTGGATCACACTGTTAAGAAGAGTGTATTGTTCTTTGAGACTGCAGCTGAAATATGGAAAGACTTAGACGAGAGATTTGGTTATTCATCTATGGCTCAAGTGTATGCTTTAGAGCAGAAACTTGCTGAAATTAACCAAGGGAACTCTACTGTTTCTGAGTTCTACACTCAACTCAAGACAATCTGGGATGAGATTAATGATGCTAATCCCTTACCTTATTGCATCTGTCATAAGTGCACATGTAATTTGACTCAGAAAATATATATACAAGAGAGCAAGAACAAAGGTTACTTCAGTTCATGATGAAATTGAATGAATGTTTTTCCACTGTGAGAGGAAACATTCTTATGACTCAACCCCTTCTGAAAGTAGCCCATGCTTAGAATTTTTGCACAAGAAGAAAGACACAAAGAAGTTGCTCAACTCTCTACTAATTCAGAATCCTTAGCCTTTGCTGTTGACAGAAAACCATACAAGCCTTATCAAAACACTTCACAAAATCAAAGAACCACCTATCCTTCCACCTACAATAAGACACCCAATCTTATTGGAAATAAAAGACCTGGAGCACATTATTACTGTACTCATTGCAAGATCCCAGGCCATAGTACTGAGAGGTGTTTCAAGTTGCATGGCTTTCCACCTAGTTTTAAAGGGTTCAATGACAAGAGAGTTGCTATTATGACTCAGTCCATTGAACCATCTACTTCTGCACACAATGATGCTGAAATCAAAGCTGATTTTATAACTGTGGATCAATTCAATCAGTTGATGAACTTGCTTCAACAACAACAACAGAATACTTCTTCTTCATCCAAGTTGTCTTCTGGTGATGAATCAGCTGGACATGCTCTACTGGGAGGTACATACTGTTTACTAACTTGTCTCAACAATACTTGGTTGTTAGACAGTGGTGCCAGTGACCACATTTGTTCTAACTTGGACTGTTTCCTAGATTACACACCAATAAATGATCCACACAAACACATTACTATACCAGATGGGAGGCAGATTCCTGTTCTTCATATTGGTTCTGTTCAATTAACCAATGACATCTTGTTAAAAAATGTCCTACACATCCCTGATTTTCAATTCAATCTCTTGTCAATACATAAATTATGTAATGACCTGAGTTGTGAAATCACATTTACTCACAATAGTTGTTTTCTTCAGGAACAGACTGGTTGTAATCCCCCGTAAATTTATTGGATTTTATAAATATATTTTAATGTATAGTTATTTATATTTGAATATATTTATGTATTTTTAACAATTTATTTCTTCAAAGATTGATTATTTGAAAGTCAATGGATTTATTTTAATGATTTATGCAAGTCAAATATTTTATTAAAGTCATGCTTTGAAAGTATTTGAAAATTTTGAAACACTTATTAGATTTGGAAAAGAGTTTGTAAATGGGTGTGAGGAGCCCAAACCTTTTGGCTTAACCTATAGTCATTCTCTTTGAATTAACCCATCAAAGCCCAACTCTTTATTGGACCCCTAATGGGGGAAACTATAAATACTCTCATTTACACAAATCCCCACACATTAAACACATTATTTTTCTCTCTCCTCCTCCCCCTCACTTTCGGCCCTCCTCTTCTTCCTTCCCCTCTCTTCCTCTTCGGCTTTCTTCCTCCTCTTTCCGACCGACCGCCGCCGACGACCACCAGCCGCACGACAGCCGCCAGCGCCAGCCGCCGACCCGTGCCGCCGCCCTTGGCTGCGGGTCCTTCCTCCATCCTCTTTGTTTGGTTGTTATTTCTTTCTCCTCAAGTTTTATTTAATGCAAAGTTTGTATCTTTAGGGTTTGTTTAAATAAGTTTGTGTTTAAAAGTTATGATTTGGTAATTTGTTTATGAATCTAAGATTATATAAATTATGTATTGAAGAAATAAAATTTCAGATTTACTTGTTATGTTAAAATAGGGTTTAAAAATATCAAAGCATGGATTTTTAGGGTTTTACATGTTGGAAAATCTTAGTATCATGTTATAGTTTATGATTTTGGGTTAACTTATGAACTTAAGCATGTTTAAGTATGTTTAAAGGAGGTTTTAATATTTTATAAGTTGCTGGAATTTTAGAAAGGTTGCTATTATGGAGTTTTATGAATTTTATTGACAAGTATAGTAGTACTATGCTAGGTAATATAAGTAATTGAGGTTTTAAGGATAAAAAATAACTTTTAAATATTTTTAAAGGGGATTTAAAGTATTTTAAAGTTGCTGGAATGTATTTGGAGTATTGATTTTAAGTTCTATTGGTTGTTTTAGGCGGAGATTACTCCTTAGGCGATTTTTAAGGTGATTAAAGGTGGCCTACCAATTTGTCTACACAAGGTACGTACATACCTATGTGTTGTTGGTTGTAGTATCATGATTTTAGGAAGGAAAAGTTATGTAGTATCATGTATAGGAACTTTTGTGAGTTCATATATGATTCCAATTATGCTTGGATTTTACATGTTTTATGACAGTGTGCGAACATGTTGATTTTAAGAATTATTTATGAGTTGAATATCATGTTTGTATGAAATATTGATGCAAGCATGTTGGTTGGGAACTTTATTTATTAATTCACATGGTGGAATTAATATATTTACTGAGTTGAATCATGTGTTCCCTTATATTATTATTTTCACTACTTTATGAGGACTGTAGGCTTTATTTGGTAAGTTGATAATTTATGCCTATGAAAGGTAAGTTGGTTGTTGGCTAGGTTCAACAAATAAGGAGGATTGAAATAAGAAGGAATTAATCTTGGGTTGTAAGTTGTATGATCACTTATTAATCCTAAGATAAAAAGGAATCAAGTTGAGAATGTTTGATTATATGTTATCTGTATTTCTTGTGTGTCATAACAAGTAATAATTGGTAAATCATGTAAAGTGTAACGTGGATAGTGATGGGACCAAGTTATGTGCGATTATAGAGTGTTGAGAAGTCCATTTTACTAAGGTTTAAGGTTTAAGAAGGAGAGTTTTACTCATCTATACCTTAGTGTGGAGAAGAGGGAGTTATGATGAATTGGCGATATTAGAGGAGATTTAAGGATATTTTGTGGTTCCATATGCTTTTGATCATTTACAGGTGGATTAAGCTCATAAAGTTCCTTGAAGTCTAGATGTTGATGGTTGTCATCCAAGTTCATCCTATCTGTGGCTCCACGGCATTGTTTGCCCACCATGGGTGTTGAAGAGCCCACCTCGAGCGTTTGTGGAGAAGGTTGGATGGTGGGCGAGCTGAGTACCCGAGCCGGGCACCACACACGCACGGGCCGCACTATCGAGCAATGAGAATCATGCGCAGCGGCCTAATGCCCGAGCCGCGCACCATCACCGCACGACTCGCGCATATCGAGTGGTAGCACAATCTTGCGGCGTCGCATGCCCGAGCCACGCACCATAATCGCACGACTCGCGCATATCTAGCTGAAGCACCTGCTGGACAGCATCGAGTGCCCGACCCGCGCGCTAGGCACGCCCGACTCGCACGCCGGCGAGCGAAGGGATGAAGCTTGGCGAAGAAGACATGCCCGACTCGCGCGCTAGACTGCGCGCGACTCGCGCCGCGAGCGAAGGCCTGGATGTTTGGGCAGCAGCGGAAGCCCGAGTCGCGCGCCATAGATGCCCGACTCGCGCACTTCGACGCGGCTGCGATTCTTCGGCAATTTTCAGCTTTCCTTAGGTTTTATTAATGAGAAAAACGTTTTGTTTTTGATATCTTGTAATTTCCGAACCGAATTAGAGAGGAGAGAGAGAAGAACCCTAATCCCTTTTTCTCCCTTTTTGAGTTTCTAATGAGTTTGAAGATTTCTTCGATGGATGCTATGTCAATTGTAGCCTAAATCTAGTCTTGAGAACGGTTAATCAAGCTTCGGTCTACTATTGTGAGGTTTCTCTTTGTTAACTTGTTCTTAATTATAATTGTGATTTCTTGATTTAAATCTATGATTGTGGTATGTATTGCTAGGAGTACTACTAGTTTATACATTTGATTTATCATTTGCTAGGATTTAGAATTGATGCTGATTCATCTGTTCTTCTTTCATGAGTAGCATTCTAGGGTTTGATTAATGAATCTGATTATTCTTGATTAATCACTAGAGAAATCACAAGTTCCAATTTGAATATGTTGTGCTAGCAATTTGTTAATTGGCTCATTGTTTCCTAGTTCGTTGATGTTCTTTTGATTTGAATTTAATCTCTGATTAGATTAGATTAATCATTAGTTCAAGTTTTATGATCATCTGATTGTGATTGTTTAACGGTACTTTTGAGGGAAAGGAATTTGATTTCCAACTTTGAGTAATTAAGAGTAAAGTTACATGTTTGAGAAACCAATGATCAATAGTATGAATCGAAGTGGCCATTAACCGAACTCAAGATTCTTCTCTTCTTGATTACATCACTTCTTTATTATACTTTAGTTCTTCGTATTTAGTTATTCATTTATTTAATCACAAAACTACGCAAAACCCCCATTTGATCTATTATAAGCACGAGTTAGTCCCCAAGTCTCTGTGGATTCGACCCTACTTGCCACTTACATTTATTTGTATTGGAAAGAAAGAAAATAAACTTTTATCTTTGGTAGCGCGTACGACCGCGTCCCACCAAATTTTGGCGCCGTTGCCGGGGACTTGGCAATTACTAAAACGTGTTTATTGTAGATTGTGTTTTGGAATTTCACTTTTTGATTAGTATATGGTTGGCACCCGTGCTACTAACCAAGATTGTGTGGATTACGATCCCGAGTTAGAATTGAATCTTTTCGAGTTGCGAAGGGAATTGAGAAGAAATTTTCAAGAACTTCCATTTTTATTGAATTTAGAAGAAGAAATGCCACCTAGGGTGGAGACTCGTACTACGAGGGAGCTCACCGCTCCTAATATTGATCAACAACCATTGTGTATCACTTTCCCAACACCGGAGGCGGGCACGACCTTCGAGCTCAAGTCGTGGGCTCATTCATCTATTACCATCTTTCCATGGGCTCAGTGGTGAAGACCCTAACAAGTTCCTATCCGAGTTCCATGTTGTGTGCCCAAGCATGAAACCGAGTAATGCCACGGAAGAGCAAGTTAAGATGAGGGCATTTCCTTTTTCTCTTAAGGATACGGCCAAAGATTGGCTATATTATCTTCCTCCGGGTGTATCTCCGGTTGGTCTCGAGATGAAGAAGCGGTTCCTTGATAAATATTTTCCCGCTTCAAAGTCATCCACACTCAAGAAAGAAATAAGCAACATAAAGCGAGATATGATGAACCTTTGTATGAATATTGGGAGCGTTTTAAGAGGTTATGTGCAAGTCGCCCGTATCATGGATATAGTGAGGAAGATCTAATCTTATACTTCTATAATGGACTTTCGATGATGATGTGCGGATGATTAATGCAGCTAGTGGTGGATCGATCATATATAAGACTCCAATGAACGCTAGAGCTTTGATAGAGGAGCTTTACGAAGGCTCCGGACATTTTAGTAGGCGATCCACCCACGAGAAGGTGAATGTGGGTAGCTCAAACACGCAAAATCCCAAACTTGAAGAACAGGTTCAAGCTCTTACCTCACTAGTAAGAGAGCTCATTGTTAAGGGACACACACAACAAGTTAAGGCGTGTGGGATATGTGCTTCGGATCACCCCACCGATTATTGCCCACAACTTCAAGAGGGGTCTAGTGCGGAAGTCAACGCTCTTGGTTTTCAAGGCTCCGGGAATCAAAGGAGATATGATCCTTCTTCCAATACATACAATCCTCGGTTGGAGAGATAATCCGAGGTTGAGATATGGGAATGAGCAAGGTAACCAACAACCCACACAATATCATCAACAAGAACAACAAGTTCATGAGACCCCCAAGCTCCAGTTCGGGGTCATCATCGTGGTCGAATTCGGATATGAGGCAAAGTTCTACAATGTCTACCGAAGATATGATCAATGCCTTAACCAAGAATGTGACCACCATGCAAGGGAATATGGTACAGGTTTCAAGAGGAAACCCGCTCTAGTATAAGGAATTTGGAAACACAGGATGAGTCGGGTTTCGAGTGCGGTGAGCGGGCTAGAGGCTCGTGAATTGGGGAAAGTTACCCTCCCAAACAAGAAGTAAACCCAAAGAAGAATGTGAGTTCTATCATGATAAGGGGTGATACACAAATGACACTTGGGAGAGAGCATGGTTGCAAGAAAGAAGGAAGTTACTTTACTTCCAAAGCATCGACCTCGCCCACCTTTTCCGTAAGCTTTGCGGGCGATAGAAGGTATGAACGCAACAAAGGTATATACGAGCCCATATGCGAAAGTGAGGTAAGTTCTCCTATTTTAACAAAAGTAGAGAAAACTAGTGAGCATGTTTCGCTATTTCTCATAATGCACTTCCTCCCAAACATGATGACCCGGGCATGTTTACCATCCCTTGCACTATTAATGACATTGGTATTCCTAAAGCTATGTTAGACTTAGGTGCTTCAATTAATGTGATTCCATTTTCACTATATGAGTCTTTAGCACTTGGTCCTTTGCATGCAACAAATGTCATAGTGCAATTAGCCGACGGATCCCACTCTTATCCCAAGGGTAAAGTCGAGGATGTGTTAGTTCATGTTGGTAAACTTCAGTTTCCTCTTCGACTTTTATGTACCTGGACATGGAGTCCGATTGTCATGTTTCTCCCTGTTCTTCTAGGGAGACCGTTTTTGAAAACATCCAATACAAAAATTGATGTTGGTGCGGGGTCATTAACTATGGAGTTTGGGGGACATATAGAAGCATTTGGTATTCATGAGTCTAAAAATTCCCTAGCGATCGAACATCCCTCATGCTTTGTGGGTACTATTCAGCCATAGTGTGTGAAACATATGATACCAAAGTGAGGGACATGAGTCATTGGATGTAGTGAGGTTGCAAAAACATGAGAGACCACCCGATTTACTGCATAATTTTACACCGTTATCACTAACGCTAGGCGTGCAGGAAAATGTCTCATCAAGCTTACAGTACAAGTGTTGGAACAAGGAGTTGAACCACCCCTGACCGATTTTGGGAGGTATAAGGTCGAGCTCACGACTTTAAACTAGCGCTACTCGGGAGGCAACCCGAGCCCCTTTTCTTTTCTTCTTTCTTTTTCTTTTATATTTTTCTTCCTTTTATTTTTATTCTTACTCTTAAACCTCACCATTTTTATACTCCACCACAACAAATTATCCTTCACCCACCATTCCCCCTCTTGTTTCCCGAACTATAATTCAAAACACTTTTAGTCAATCATAATCCAACTTAAGTCAAAATACATCAAAAGACCTTTGAGAAGTGTCCATTTGAGAGACGTTGGTGAAATTGGAGGGTCGAGATTGATGAAGGAGTGCATGAGCAATGCTTACGAGCAATGATGCGCATTTGCATACTGGATTTGGTTCTACTGTAAGGTGCAAAGTTCTGAAATTATATTCTCCTCATGAATTTAATTTTGGATTAGTCATTTACTTGGGTGTTATAGGGAGTCGGGTTGTGAGATGGTGTGTGTATTTGTCGTCCATGTGTTCTCTTATGTTGTTGAGGTGTGAAGTGTTTTAGTTTGGTATTGTTGAAGAGGTGAGAATTTTTGTGAGAGTCGGTTTTTGAGTGTTCCCCTTCTCGTTTCTTGTGTTTTCTTGTACTTGTTCTCACATTGAGGACAATGTCTTGATTAAGTCGGGGGGAGGAAATTCTCATTGTTCTATTTGATGCTTATTTTTAAAAAAAAAAAAAACAAAAAAAAAAAGAAAGAAAGAAAGAACAAAAGTGATGAAATGAAACCCGCTGAGTTGAAAACCCGCAAGGGCGGGCGACTCAGGCAATAATGGGGGCCCGGATAGGTTGAAAACCCGAAAGGGCAATCTATGCAAAAAAGTGGCTAATTGGAGCGGGTGAGATGGTGAGCTCATAATTGAAAAAAAAAAATGTGCGTGAAGCTAGGATGAAAACCCGAAAGGGCTCCTAGGCAAAATGAGAGATAAAAGAGATAAATTTGAAATCATTTACCGGAGTTGGTGTCATAAGGAGGATTGGTGATATAAGGAGTGTCTCGGGTAGGTTTTTCATCTTGATGTTCGGAGTTAGAGGCGAATAGGTTAGAGCTCGCTCATCATTGGAGGAATAAGGAGTTTGATGGTTGTGATTGTGTTTAGATGGTCCAAATTCGAGTCCTTTGAGATTTGTCAGGATTCGAATTTACTTTTGTCCTTTCATGACATGAGAATGGTTGTGGTGTTGTGTTGATTGGAATGGCTTTGAATCCTTTGAGATCTTTCGGGGTTCAAAGGCATGTGTTTTGTTTATCTCAGTGTTGAGTATAGTATGAGAGTGCTATTTACATTATTTCAGGAGAGCTTTTAGTTCAAGTGTAGGGGTGACTCTCACCCTTAGACTTGGCTTTGAGCGAATCGGGGGAAATAGCAAACTTTTATCATACACTAGGATGGAGAGATAAGGGGAGTAGTGAAAGGTGAGCAATGGCTTGGAAGGGGTGCCTCATTGACCTTTATTTTGAGTTTACTCAAGGTCGAGTGAAGTTCAAGTGTGGGGGTATTTGATGGGACCAAGTTATGTGCGATTATAGAGTGTTGAGAAGTCCATTTTACTAAGGTTTAAGGTTTAAGAAGGAGAGTTTTACTCATCTATACCTTAGTGTGGAGAAGAGGGAGTTATGATGAATTGGCGATATTAGAGGAGATTTAAGGATATTTTGTGGTTCCATATGCTTTTGATCATTTACAGGTGGATTAAGCTCACAAAGTTCCTTGAAGTCTAGATGTTGATGGTTGTCATCCAAGTTCATCCTATCTGTGGCTCCACGGCATTATTTGCCCACCATGGGCGTTGAAGAGCCCACCTCGAGCGTTTGTGGAGAAGGTTGGATGGTGGGCAGTAGCGAGTACCCGAGCTGGGCACCACACACGCACGGGTCGCACTATCGAGCAGTGAGAATCATGCGCAGCAGCCAATGCCCGAGCCGCGCACCATCACCGCACGACTCGCGCATATCGAGTGGTAGCACAATCTTGGCGTCGCATGCCCGAGCCGCGCACCATAATCGCACGACTCGCGCATATCTAGTCAAGCACTCCGCTGGACAAGATCGAGTGCCCGACCCGTGCGCTAGGCTCGCCCGACTCGCGGCTGCGAGCGAAGGGATGAAGCTTGGCAAAGAAGACATGCCCGACTCGCGCGCTAGGACTGCGCGACTCGCGCCGCGAGCGAAGGCCGGATGTTTGGGCGCAGCCGGAAGCCCGAGTCGCGCGCCATAGATGCCCGACTCGCGCACTTCGACGCGGCTGCGATTCTTCGGCAATTTTCAGCTTTCCTTAGGTTTTATTAATGAGAAAAACGTTTTATTTTTGATATCTTGTAATTTCTGAACTGAATTAGATAGGAGAGAGAGAAGAACCCTAATCCCTTTTTCTCCCTTTTTGAGTTTCTAATGAGTTTGAAGATTTCTTCGATGGATGCTATGTCAATTGTAGCCTAAATCTAGTCTTGAGAACGGTTAATCAAGCTTCGGTCTACTATTGTGAGGTTTCTCTTTGTTAACTTGTTCTTAATTATAATTGTGATTTCTTGATTTAAATCTATGATTGTGGTATGTATTGCTAGGAGTACTACTAGTTTATACATTCGATTTATCATTTGCTAGGATTTAGAATTGATGCCGATTCATCTGTTCTTCTTTCATGAGTAGCATTCTAGGGTTTGATTAATGAATCTGATTATTCTTGATTAATCACTAGAGAAATCACAAGTTCCAATTTGAATATGTTGTGCTAGCAATTTGTTAATTGGCTCATTGTTTCCTAGTTCGTTGATGTTCTTTTGATTTGAATTTAATCTCTGATTAGATTAGATTAATCATTAGTTCAAGTTTTATGATCATCTGATTGTGATTGTTTAACGGTACTTTTGAGGGAAAGGAATTTGATTTCCAACTTTGAGTAATTAAGAGTAAAGTTACATGTTTGAGAAACCAATGATCAATAGTATGAATCGAAGTGGCCATTAACCGAACTCAAGATTCTTCTCTTCTTGATTACATCACTTCTTTATTATACTTTAGTTCTTCGTATTTAGTTATTCATTTATTTAATCACAAAACTACGCAAAACCCCCATTTGATCTATTATAAGCACGAGTTAGTCCCCAAGTCTCTGTGGATTCGACCCTACTTGCCACTTACATTTATTTGTATTAGAAAGAAGGAAAATAAACTTTTATCTTTGGTAGCGCGTACGACCGCGTCCCACCAGATAGTAATAAACTTTAGACTGGTGCACGTCTGAAGTTGGACAATCAGGAGTTGGGGTACATGGTGAGCGTGCCATGGCTTTTTCTGGGAATTGGATTGATCACCTTTCCTATTTATTTTAAAGGTTCCTCGATATCGTAGGTCATTTTGGAATACGGAGTCGCGCCCGTATTTCGTCTTCCTGGGTGAAGGATGGTTTTTAGTTAGACAACTCGGTCCAATAACTATTCCATTAAAGTAATAAAAAGATGGTTAAAGTGTAGTTCAGTAAAAGTTGTCTGCAGATTGTTAGATTGTTATGTTATTATTTATCCCTGTTTATTATTTATTAGTATCATGTTAGGAATGTTTATGTATCATTATGTAGTACTCAGCTTTGCTGATTACGTGCTTTGTTTGTATGTGTTGATCATGGCTTTGCCTTATTGATCCTGTGATGACCCATTTTGGTGAGCAGTCTCTAAGGATCAATAGTGCATAGTCCATCTAACAGGTTCGAAGATGGTGCATCATTGGGATCGGGATTTGGAGAGCTTGTGTAGTTATGCATTGTACTTTTGAACTATATGTTTTATAGTTGGTTAAATTTGGTTTTAAGGTTGACTTTGGTTGTTGGTTGGTTTTGGAGTTGACTTTATGATTGACTAAGTTTATTTATAAAGTTTATCATTATTGTTTTCCGCTGCAAAATTCTAAATAAGCCGATACGTTTTCACACGGGCGATAATACTTTGATAATTCTCTATTATTTATATTTAAAAGGTATTTTAGAAAAGAGAGAATTATTGGGGTGTTTCACTGGTCCTTCAATGCTTCTTGGTAGATTGAAGGGAGGCTTATACAATGTGGCTGATATTACCGAACACTCTGTGAAGTCTTTTACATCTTCTGTTGCTTGTTTGTCCATCATAGATAAAGCCAAATTGTGGCATCTTCGTTTAGGACATTTAGCTTTTTCTCAAATAAGTCATATTTTACCTGATTGCAATGTAAAAGCTTGTTCTAATGACATTGTTTGTCAAGTTTGTCCAGCTGCCAAACAACCTGGAAAATCATTTCCAACTAGTAGCATCAAAACCACTAAACCTTTTGAGATATTGCATATAGATGTTTGGGGTCCTTATAAGACCAAAACATATTCAGGTTGTACTCAGTTCATGACAATAGTGGATGATTTTACAAGGTTCACTAGGGTGCATTTTATGAAGTATAAGTTAGATTCTGTTCATGTACTTGAAACCTTCCTTACTTATGTTGAAACACAGTTTAATGCACATGTTATTTGTATGAGGTCTGACAATGCAAAAGAGCTAGGAGAAGGAGACATGAAGAAATTATATGACAGAAAGGGTATTCATCCCCAAACAAGTTGTGCAGATACCCCAAAACAAAATGGCATTGTTGAGAGGAAGCACATACACTTGTTAGAAACAGCTAGAGCTCTTCTCTTTCACTCAAGAGTACCAGCTAGATTTTGGGGAGATTGCCTTCTATGTGCAGCATATCTTATCAACCGAATGCCACTTCAAAGCATTCAGATAACTACTCCCTACACTAAGCTATTTCAACAACCTCCTCTCCTAGATCATCTGAAGGTCTTTGGTTGCCTATGTTACTTATCTACTACAAGGGTTCACAGATCTAAACTTGATCCCAAGGCACATCCTGGAGTTTTTCTTGGTTACTCAGTCACTCAGAAGGGCTACAAGGTCCTTGACTTAACCACTAATAAAGTGGTCATAACTAGGGATGTCAATTTCTATGAAAGACATTTCCCTTTTCACTTACTTCCACCTACCCCTGATGACTTCTCTATAGACATCTTTGTTTTAGCCTCCACATATGATTTTTATGCTGAAGATTATCCTAGTACTATTTCTCCCAGTTCACCAGAGTTCTCCGCTCACATTCCTGAAACCTCTACTTCTTCACTAGATATAACCTCATATATCCAGCCTACTTCACCCTTTTCTTCTCCTACTGTTTCTCCGCAATTACATGATCCACCTTCATCTTCCAACATTATTGATCTCAGTATCATTGCACCATCTAAACCACCACTCAGGACATCCACCAGAATTACTAAAACACCAAACTACCTAAATGATTATCATTGTCATTCCATTAATAATACCACCATTCCTCAACATTGGTGCAACCTGGTATCCTTTTCTTTTGTATCCTTCTTATCATAAAGCTTTCCTATCTGCTCATGCTTTTACTCTCAAAGAACCAGCCACCTACACTGAAGCTTCTACACAAGCTGAATGGATTCTTGCTATGAACAAAGAGATATAAGCTCTCACAGACAATCACACATGGGACTTAGTTCCCTTACCTGCTGGCAAGAAAGCTATAGGCAACAAGTGGATGTATAAGGTTAAATTGAATGCAGATGGTTCAGTTGAAAGGTGCAAGGCTAGGTTGGTTGCCAAAGGATACAACCAAAGATATGGTATAGACTATGAGGAGACATTTTCTCCTGCAGTTAAAATGCCAACTATTAGATGCATTATTGCCTTAGCTACACAAAGAAAATGACCTATATACCAATTGGATGTTAATAATGCTTTTCTCCATGGAGATTTGCATGAGGAGGTGTACATGAAGTCCCCTGCTGGCTTCCCTAATCCCAACAATTATGTTTGCAAGCTGAAAAAGTCCCTTTATGGACTTAAACAAGCTTCTAAGCAATGGTTTGCTAAGCTTGTCTCTGAGCTCACTGTGTAAGGTTTCCTACAGTCTAAGGATGACTATAGTCTCTTTATAAAGAAGACTGAAGATCACATCACCATAGCTGCTGTTTATGTTGATGACATAATCCTTATAGGGACTGATTCTCACTCTCTTAATACACTCGAACATCATCTTCACTCCACTTTCAGCATCAAAGACTTGGGAATTCTTCACTATTTCTTGGGCATTGAAGTGGGTTATGTTCCTGAAGGAGTTCTTCTTAGTCATAAAAAGTTCACTAAAGAATTGCTTGCTGATTGCACCCTTAATTAATATTTCCAGAACAACTACTACACCTCTTCCTCTTAACATCAACCTACAAGCTTCTACTGGTGATCTTTTACCTGATCCAGAGCTCTATAGATCTTTGGTTGGCAAGCTCAATTTTTTAACCAACACTAGGCCTGATCTTGCCTACACTGTCCAATCTCTTCGTTAGTTTATGCAAGCTCCAAGGACCTCTCATATGCAAGCTTTGCAACACACTCTCAGATACCTTAATAGTACTTAGGGCCAAGGTATTTTACTCACTGGCCATGATTCACTTACTCTCCAGGCCTTTTCTGATTCTGATTGGGCAGCTTGTAGTGATACTAGAAGGTCCATCACTGCTAATATCTTGTTATTTGGCAAATCTCCAATTTCTTGGAATTCCAAGAAACAAAGCACAATCAGTAAGTCTTCATCAGAGGCTGAATACAGGGCCATGGCAGCAGCAACTGCTGAAGTTAGCTGGGTTGTTAGATTGCTTGAGGAGTTAGGTGTTACCAATCTAAAACCTATAACACTATTTTGTGATAATCAGAGTGCTCTACACATTGCTAGGTTCCCTGTGTTCCACGGGAGAACAAAACATATCGATATAGACTGCCACTTTACAAGGGATAAAGTCCTAGAAGGTCTACTCCAGCTCTCTTATTTGCCTACTACTTCTCAGTTGGCAGATGTGTTTACCAAACAGTTATCCTCTCCTTATTTCAGGCTGCTTTTGTCCAAGTTGGGATTGGTTGATAACAACTATCACCCACCTCCCAACTTGAGGGGGGTATTGGAACTATGGTTACCAGTTCACCAGAGTTACATTCACAATCTGTTAGTTAGTTAGACAGCTGGCAGATTAGTTATGCAGTTAGTTTCTTGAGTTTGTTAGCTCAGCTCATCTTCCTCTCTCTGTATAAATACTCTTCCTCTCTTCTATTGTAAATTATCTATCTCATTATACTGAAATACAAAGTTCTACAGCTTTATTCTCTCTACTTCTTTTCCTCTCTCTAAAACAAAATGTTGTGATTCTTCACAAATCATCAGCATCATTGATAGGTTGTCGTACACTTGTCAAAAATAATTCCTATAAAAACCTTCTAACAATGTAGTAGGGTAAGTAGGGTCCAATCCATAGAGAGATGGTTGTTTTAATCTAATTTCTAATGTATGGAGAAATTAAACAAGATCGAAAATATGAAAATAAAATGTTCTAAACTAATAAATAAGAAAATCAAACTAAAAGGATCTAGGGCAATGGTTCACCATGTTTATAATTATAATCTATCAAAATACCATCAATAGTTCAATTAATCAGATATCTAGAGCACATATTATTAATCCTACAGGTCGGGTCTTAATGCTCTCAAATCAACATATACAGGTCTCTAACATAATCAGATTTGCTAATTGTAGGTAAGCCTCTAAGGAGTACTATCTTTCGATCTATGACTCGATATTAGTAAGATTTAATCGGACAATTTATTAGGTTGCAAGATTACTAATAAAACACTAATTAATTAGAGATATAAATGACTAATCAAACCATCAATAACAACAATCAAGATTCATAACATATAAACATGGATTCCCAAACCCTGGAAATAAAAGCTACTCAATCATGAAATAAACAATAAAATCTAAATATACAAAGTAAAACATAACTAAAGAAATCAATGAAAGAAAGAGAATATAACTCATGAATTAATGAAAAAGAATAAAAATCAGGGTTTATTAAAAACTAATAGAGAGAAAAACTAAAATTAAAACTATGAATAATGAGAGAGAGAGTAGAAAAGAGTAAGGAGTTTCTCCAATAGTGATTTTTCATACAAATAATACTAATAAGCAAGTAACCTAACATAACTACGAAAGTAAGTTATAAGATAACGAAAGTCGAAATATTCATTAAATGGGTGGATCTAGTGATCCGCGCGTACGACAATAGATTCCAGCAGAAACAGTCTGAATTTCTGAAAAGCATAACTCATTGACTAGAAGTCTCATCGGGTCGTGTCATCTATCGTTGAAAAGCTCTTTAAGTCTAGTTTCCAAATCCACTGGAATTAGTCAATTCTCAGAAGCACATTAAAAGTTATGATCAGAAGAGTAGATGTAACTCATTTTTCACATTTCTTCTAATGATTTTCCGCTTTATTTTCGCTCAAACACGTACTATGACGTACCCAAACGATCCTTATGCAAAGTGTCTTATTTCCAAATGCTACTAATCCTCAACTTTAGCTAATTATACTCCAAATACCTATTCATTACCTGAAATTTATCAAAAACACAAAAAAACATATCGAATAGGAGTAAAATAGCATAACTTAAGAATATGATGCAAAAATGAACCTCAATATGAATCTAAATGCACTAAAGGTCAACCTAAATGCACCTAAAAATTATATATAAATATGACATATCAATCATTCACATGTTTAATTTTAACCATCATTAAAAAAATATGTAGTCATCTAAGATCTTGCTATATTCGTCCTAACAAACATTTAAGAATGTTATTTTTTTCAATAATTTATATTTCCTCTTAAATATTAATAATTTAAATCTTAAATTGGCCTACATGAAAATTAAAAGTGTCTATTCAAAATTTGAGTTTGTATATACTCTAATTTTTATTATTTTACCCACTTGTTTTAGCACAAAGTTTTAGGAGAAATATATATGTGGGTCATAGAAGTAAAGAGAAAGTATTAGTTTATTGCATATTGTATGTTGTGGGCCAAGTGAAATAAAGTGAGAAGGAAAAAACAAATAAAATATTAATATAAAGTTGGTAGGACCGTTCCAAAAAAAGAAAAAAAGAAGGTTAGTAAATTAATAAATGATAAGCCAAAAAGAAAAGTGGTTTTTTTTTAATAAGTAAGTAAGATTTCATTGCTTTTCAAACAAATTACACCTAAACACTCCAAAGAGTAAACGAAAAGAAAAGTGGGTTAATTAGTAAAATCGGAGGGAATAATTTTGATAATAGGTTTGTCATTTGTGAGATCCTATCAACTTCGGCAATGTAGTATTGTAGGCATATTTTTATTGTCTATGTGGTGTGAGCACGGATTTGATGAATGCCTCATTGTAAAGGTATTAATTTTGAAATTCAATTTGGAAAAGAAGTAGCCAACAAGTCTTTAAAGGAAGACTCATAAACCTAATTGGATATTTGGAAAATCATAGGGACATCTTAGGGACTTATCCAATGTAGAATTCACCATCATGACTTCATAATTGGTCAATGAACCAAATATAGAGTTCGGGGGTGAGGGTATAAATATGATCATAAATCAAATTCGCCCATTATTGTTGGTCAATACTTAATACGATTCATGTTCTAGTTTTATACAAATAAAGAACTAAGCAGTATGTTTAAGCATTCTAAAAATTAATCTATGTTGGTTTATTAAACAAGCAAAAGACTAATTTTTGTGATATGTTCTTTAAGCAATCAAATTACTAGAACATAATCCAATTGTCCGAATTATCTTAATATTAGAACATTTATTTAGGTCATTGATTAGCAAAAATAAACATACGAGCTGATGAAAGCAATAAAAGGCATGCATGAATATATAAAATAGAAAGAAAGAGAGATTAGGAGAAGAATATACAAGAAGCTAAGACATTTATTTTGGGTTTGAAATAGACCTCTTTCATTTTATCTTTTATTTCGAAAAAGAAGTTCATTATTAGACACTAGAGGAAAAAAACCCAAGGGCTGCGGTCAAAAGGGGCCCAAGGGCTGCGTTTTTTGACCGCAGCCATTGGACTAGCAGCCCTTGGCATTTAGGAAGGCTGCGGTTTTAACCGCGACTCTGACGGGTTAAAGGTCGCGGTCAAGGCAAAAACCGCAACCCTTGGTGGGTTAAGGGTGCGGTTATGGGCCAAAACCGCGGCCCTTGGTGGATTAAGGGTCGCGGTTTTGGCCCTTAACCGCAGCCCTTAATCCACCAAGGGTCGCGGTTTTTGCCGAAACCGCAGCCCCATGACCCAAAAAAAATAAAAAAAAATTTATTTTTTTTTTGCATTTTTTTGTCCTAAATGTTCCCAAACAGTTATATATATATATATATTAGTATCATAAATTATGTTTTTTTACACAAATATAGAGAAAACAATAACTGAATTACATTAGTTTGAGGTTGCCCTCAAGTGTTCGAATTGCAATACATGAGCAGGATCACAAACACAAACTAGCATTACAACAACTCCACCAAGACTAGCATCCGGATCCCTCGAAAGCAACTTCTCTGGAGATGATAGAACCTGGGCAAATAAAACCAAAATCGATATAATTTGGAGGTGAACCAGGGGGTGTCGGGGCGGCAGGGGTGTTGGGGTGCTGCTTGGGCGGTGGAGGGGGCGGGAGGTGTAGCAGGGGCGGGGTGCGGGCGACGGGGGGTGCTGGGGTATGGGGTGTAGCAAGGGGGGCGTAGGGGGAGCAGGGGGGTGCTTGGGGTAGGGGTGCTTCTGGGCGTGGGGGGGGTGTAGCGGGGGCGGGGTGCGGGCGCGGGGGGGTCTTGGGCTGGGGTGGGGGGGTGGGGGTGTAGCAAGGGGGAGCTGGGGCGGGGGCTTAAAACGATGACTAAATGCTCGAACTTTGGCTTAAAACGATTAGCGTGAATGTTGTAGCATGAAACTTTTGATACAAAAAAAGTACACAGAGAAAAAGAAAAGAAGAAAAAGAATAGACTAAAAATTTGACAATATCAGATAATAATTGTAATACTTTGGTATTCAACAAGTAAAGTGTAGCTAAAACAACAAATTCATTTCAATGTATGTCTAATAGAACTTATAAACATTCAACCTATAAAGTAATAGGCAAAAGAAGAAAAAAATCATGACGATTACTGAAGAATGATGGAGAAATGTAATGTGTAAAAAATATATCAATATGCAGCTAATCTTTTTTTCTTGAAAGCTAATTTTTTAGCACGGATTCAAGCAATTACAATTTACAAGTCGTTAACACTAAAGACCCAGTATAAAGAAACACATCGTCAGATGAAGGCATGAAGCTTACAATTCCTGGAGACAAGACTAAGATATAATTACAGAAACAAGAAAAACACATACCTAGGATACATGAAGCTAGTTTGATCCTGGCCACAAAAATATTCCTAAAGCATCTGGGGATGGTACTCTAGCATCTGTTTACTTCCACGGATAATTATTTATAGTGGTTACTATCATGTCAAACCAATAACCACTAATATTATTTTTCAAACATACCCAATTTTTTTTGCATTTCTAGTCCTAAATGATCCCCAAACAGTTGTATATATAAATATAAATATATATATATATATATATATATATATATATATATATATATATATATATATATATATATATATATATATATATATATATATATATATCATTTTCCATTACAAATTATGTTTTTTATACGAATATAAGAAATTTACAAAAATATAGATGCTAAAATATTGGGGCAGGGGCGGGCGGGGCAGGGGAAGGGGTGTGCGGGGCCGGGGGCCTGTGCGGGGAGGGGGAGTTCAGCAGGGGGGAGGGTGGCGGGGGACCCGGGGAGGCTGGGCGGGGAGGAGTGCAACCTGGGGCAAAGATTCAAGAATGGGGGGGAGTGCGGGGGCGGGGGTGTGCGGGGGGGAATTGCGGGCGGGGGAGTAAAGGCGAGGCATGCTTATTATCATAAATTTACAACTATTTTATGCACTACTATATACCTTTACTCTTTTTTGTCCATAGTTAATTGTTATGCTTTGTTCTAATCTCCCATAACCGAGTTTTTGACATGATTAAACAAAAAAAAAAGTTCTCTACTTACCCCAAATGTAGTTGAAAATGAATCAACAAACTTAGATGATTATAATAGTTTGTCAAATTACATTTGATGACACTAAATGCATAAGATTACATTATACCATCATGTTTTTGCATGAATCAAGAGACAAAAAACCATGAAAACATCCACTTAATTGCTTATTAGGCCAACAAATCACACAAATATCAAGCCGTAACCACTTAGATGCATAGTAGGCCAAGAAATCCCACAAAAACCATTAACTAACTAATGTTCACCAACTTTATGCATGAAACAATCAATCAATGCCAAAACGATTCAATAAAACCAACACCATGATCCCAAAGGGGCTACAATGCCCATACTAATTCCTCGAACAATCATCTTCAACTAAGGGGAAAAGGGGGATAAATAAGGTTCATCCTCGAACAATCAACTTCGGATAGGATGGTTCTAATTTCTAAAACATAATCGGAAAAAGAATTCTAAGATAAGTTAATAGAAGGGGGATAAATAGAAGGATGAGATGGTTCGAGAGATTGAGTACACCGATCGCCTTATCCTTGGCAATAACGTCAACAAATGCGGCATCTTTAAGCATCGATAAAGATAAGTTACATGATTGTTAATATTATGAAATCATGACAACTACAAAGTAAAACGTAAAGAAAGAACATCCAATCTAAGCCAACGGGGGGTGTGTGTGCGGGGGTTGTGGGGGGTGTGTGCGGGGGGTTGTGGGAGGGGTGTGTGCGGGGGCGTGGGAGGGGGGTGTGTGCAGGGGGGCCGTGGGGGGGGTGCGTGTGCGCAGGGGGGTCCGTGCATGGGGGTGGTGTGCGGGGTCATTTAGGGGATGGGGGTGCTTCAGCGAGTAGGTGGGGCCGTGGAGCAGGGGGTCCGTGCATGGTAGGGGTTGTGTACAAGGGATGTGGAAGGGGGTGTTTATGCGGGGGCGTGGGAGGGGTGTGTCTTGTGGGGAGGGGTGTGTGTGTGCGGGGGCTGCGGGAGGGGGGTGTGTTCTAGACATGTATTATATTGACGTTGGAAGGTGGGGATGTGTTCTTGATGTTTCTTGCGGAGTGTATATATCTATATCTACCTCATGTAAACATACAAGACCCTAAATAAGATTCGGGAAAGTTCGAAACATTTACAAAGTATTACCCCAAATGTATCGAAAGGCTTTAAGTGAAGCTATTTGCATATCACAACTAAATGCTCATAATACATTAATCCAAGAAAATTTAAGCACGAGATGACGCGACAAAAAATATAATTTCACCATACAACTAAACCAAACAACATCATCCCAACACATGCCAACCAAATAACAAAACAACCCAATACTCAATATTACAAGAAGCATACTTTAACTTCGAAGACCAATGATCAAGAGCCGTAAGCGCACACGGAATAATCAAAGCATACATTTCGCCCAAATGCGGATGCTCAACCCGCAACCACCGATACCCACATTCATCAATTCTATTTAAACCTCAAATTACTATTGACATAATAGAAATTTCATTAAAAAGATTTCAAAAAAGAAACTCCGTGAGACAAACCATCTAAGCCGATAAGCAAGAACAATGGCGTAAGCAAGAGGAGTACTAGCGAGACGCAACATATATTTCATCAACATGGGGGAGTGGGGGAGTGCAGCGGGGGAGTGCAGCAGGGGGGAGGGTTGGCGGGGCCGGGGAGGCCAGGGCGGGGAGTGCGGCGGGGGGGCGAGAATGGGGGGGAAGCATGTTTCTTCATTCAAGTAGAAAAACTCAGTGTGTCCGCAACACGATAAAAGCATGTTCTTTCAAAATTTACCACCTCAAATCTTGAATTTAAGATAGCTAAAAAGAGGTGCGAGATCGAAGATACTATACAAAAATACTTCACAAAGCAACTATAACCTAATCCAGACCAGATAATGAAGAGACAGAACAAAAACATTTTGAGACACTTTATTATATAATAGCCGTCATGGAAAGGTCTAGATGAGTTATAATATACATTTTAGAAATAATATCAATCATAACATATAAACAAATTGAGTGTAGCAAAAGTATATGATGGAAGATCAGACGAATATTTTAAAAATGGGATGTACTACGTTTGCAAGTGGGAGTAGTGTGGTAATAATTTAACCGCGGCGAGGTCGCGCCATTGGGTGAACAGATTTGTTTCTATCGAATGCTTGACTAGTATCTCCGTCATAGCCGCCAATTTCTCCACTCCTCATAACCTAATCAGTATTAGTAATTAGTCTTCACCCCACATGAATAAGGAGCTAATTATTTTGCCTAATACTAATGAGTCTTCACCCCACATGAATAAGGAGCTATATTTAACCTAATACTAATTAGTCTTCACCCCACATGATAAGGATCCCAGGATCTGAAGTTGACAATGATTCCATCAACAGCCACATTAGCACTAAAATTATCAAATACAGAATGTATGTAATCCTGCTGCAGCAAAAGGCAGAACAAAATTAATTAATTAATTAGAGTAGCTTTTTGGATCCTAAGAAAGATTAAATAAACCTTTGTGCATTGGCGAGGAATGAGGATGAATAGTTTAAGGACCGTATAAAGTATTTACTAATAAAAAGGATAGCATCTTCCATGGTACCATTAACTGCTAACTGCTATGTTAGAAACTACCATAAACCCTTTGAAAAAACTGTACATCGATCGTCAGACACAAGCTTCAGCTTGCCACTCATCAAAATACAGAACCTAAGTCTTAGTAATTAGTAGGGGAAAATCAGAGTTCTAAACACATGAAAGTCAATAGACAAAAAGTAACTTACATTGAAACCTTCATTTCTCAGTATCTAACCACCCTTCAAGGTAAGGACTCTAATTACTTAACTTAATTCATGTAGCTCCACAAACCTTACATATGCTAACTTTATCCAATAACCGTCTTCATACTATCAACCATGGATAGCACCCTAAAATGCTTCCATATCTCACAAATAGACTCTAGAATACAGTTTTCCCCCACAATAACAATCAAAATGCAGCCTTAAATAAATCAAACAGTAACTCAAATCTCCGAAAGTTCGCTCTAACAGAATACATTCATTCAATTGAATTCAAACCACCATAACAATTAAGAAACCACATATACCAAACACAAAATCACAAAACTTCCAAAACACATCAAAATGTACCATTTCTACCTAAAATCACACTAAAAACAACAACAAAAGCTGATAAAAAATTCAACACACAACTATCCAATTATAGCAAAAAAAAAAATTAGGAGAGAGAAAATGACGAACTGACCATCAGAGCATCGATTCTTAGAGAGAGAAGCAGTGCCAGAATCGATTGCTGATAATCGATTGCGCCGACAATCTATCCTTATCTTTACCGTTCAATCCTTTCGAAGTCGACGGCGACAATCTATCCTCAAATTCTTTTTTTTTACGCAAACTTCAATCAAAATCACTCACTTCTTCACTCACTGATTTTCCACTTATCACGATAAAATCTTCAATAATCGTTAACTTCGAGCTCGATTGATTCTTAAGTTGTGACTGATACAAAAGAAATTCGAGAAAAGGAAAAAAAAAAAGACAAATTCACAGAAAATGGAGGATGAAACGAAGAAAACCTAATTAAGAACCCTAAGATTCGGGAATAATGAAGTTTGAGATTGATGAATTTAAATTAGGGTTCTTGTTGATCGAAAGAGAGTGAATCGGCGAAAAGGGAGGAGAGAGATTATGGTTCAGGAGAGATAAAGGACGAGGTGAGAGAGAGAGAGGCGGGTGTGAGTGTGACTTAGGGTTAGTCTATTATTTTCACTGTTTGAGGAATGATGAAGTAAGGAGGAGGTGGGATTATTACAAACGCGGGAGGAAAAGAGTGATAAAGCCCAAGGGCTGCGGTCAGGCCCAAAATCGCAGCCCTTAAGTGAAGGGTCGCGGTCGGGCCTTTAACCGCAGCCCTTTAATACATAAAGGGCTGCGGTTTTGGGCCTGACCGCAGCCCTTCATTTAAGGGCTGCGGTTTTGGACTTGACCGCAGCCCATTTGTTGCAGCATTTGACGTTTTTTCCTCTAGTGAGAAGATCGGAGATGGGGATGATAAATAAATATTATGAAAAAAGATAGAATATGAGAGGGTAGGATTGATTTTTAAAATGATTGTTTTGTATTTTGAATAATGATAGGATATGATAAAATAGATATATGGGAAAAGATAGGTTGGAGAGAGGGGATAGTATGGGATAGGGTGATGAGATGCATGATGACTCAAAACTCTATCATGACTACTTATCTAGATAGACCCAAAAAGATAGTCTCAATCTTAGATGATATGAATGGAATAGATTAAATCTTATCTTTGAATTAGGTGAATTTCATTTTGAAAAAGATGACCTAAAGTGATCATGGATGATAATGCAAAGATGGATCGAAAATCGGCAAATAAGCTATCGAAATCGATCCGCCGAATGATGTGCTGATTGCCTAAACGTAAAAAGTCTTACGTGCCACGCAAGCGATTTGAACCTTGCGCAGGAAGCCTACGTGCCACGCAAGGTCATGTGCCAGGCGGACGTTCCTTGCATGTGACACAAGATTCGTGCGTTTGGAGGGACAAAGTGCAAACCCCCTGGGTGGCCTCACGCATAGAACATGCGCTAATAGAACAAGGAAATAACCTTATAGTTGATCTGAATAATAAACATGCATATGCAAAACAGTATGTCATTTAAAAGCATAAAAAGAGTATGAATCGTATTTTTCGAGTTGCACCCACTCATTGAAAATTAATTTTGAATCCTCCCCAGGGAAATCGCCAAAATTGTAGGCATATTTTTATTGCCTACACGGTGTGATCGCAGATTTGACGACCTCATTGTAAAGGTTTTAGTTTTGAAATTCGTTTTGGTAAAGAAGTTGTCAACAAGTCTTTAAAGGAAGACTGATAAACCTAATTGGATATTTGGGATACCATAGGGACATCTTAGGGACTTATTCAATGTAGATTTCCCTGTCATGACTTTATAATTGATTACGAATCAAAATTGTTGGGCTATACTTAGTATGATTTATGTTCTAGTTTAAGCAATCTAAAAATTATTCTATGTTGGTTTATTAAAAAAGCAAAAGTCTAATTCTTGTGATATGTTCTTTAAGCAATCAAATTACTAGGAACCTAATACAATTGTCTAAATTATCTGGCTTTAATATTAAAACATTTATATAGGTTTTTGATTAGCAAAAATAAACAAATGAGGTGATGAAAGCAATAAACACAAAGGTAAGCATGAATATATAAAATGGAAAGAAAAAGAGCTTAAGAGAAGAATATACAATTAGAAGACATGAATTTCGTTAGTAACTTCAAATAATCAAAATTGAAATTGAAATATTAAGGACCCTCCGGAATAATACCTTTGTCGCCTGAGTCATGAATAACGATCCGCAGGAGTAGCAACTTGGAGCTTGAATTGAAATTAATGGAGATTGAAGGTTATATTTTTTTTTGGAGTATTAGAGGAAATATTGATATGAAGTCATGTGAAGGCGTGTCCCGAAAGCGAATGTAACGAGATCTATCTATAAGGAAATCAATTAAACAAGATAAGATTTGGGAATGTGTGGCGCGCAAGCTTGATGCGCGGCATGCAACAATGATGCGCGATACGCATCAGCTACACGTTTTTGAATTTTGATTATTGTCTCGATGATCCGGATTTTGTTATTAAGCAGATCAAAACTGAAGTTTGTGTGAGAATTCACAGTAAAGTGAACAATAAATGGAGTGCAGCAGATAGTGAATGGTTGAGTCAGCTTTGTAATGTAGAGTAAGTGAGAAGGTTGTGTTGTGCTCTGCTGCTGCTGTCTTGTTTTCTTGTTGTGGTCTGGTTGTCATTGGTGTGTTTTGTAGTGTGTATTGCTGCTCTTTGTTTTTTTGAGAGCTAGTGTAGGCTGTATTTGGAGGCTTTTCTTGCTTTTGGTAATATATTCTTACATTTTACCCAAAAAAAGATTATTGTCTCGATGTCACGGTGTGCTATGTTGGTGCACGCTACGCATCGTGCAACCTCTGATCTAACCATGTTTTATTTGTTATTCGAAATTAAAAGATTATTTTTATCTTTAATTAAATACTATCATTTAAATTCGGAAATCAATTGTGTCTAGAAGATAAAACTGGATTCGTAATATCCATTAATTTCGAAAATATTTATCAAAAATACAATTAATAATCAGAAATAAATAATTGTGCTTTTAAAAAAAATGGACTTAAAAATAGAATAATTATCATGAATAATTAATTGGGCTTTTAAAATCGGGGTTGGAATCTTTAAAATATATTAATAGACTGTGCGTTCTTAGAACGGTTTTGGGTTTAAATCTTCGCATTGCTCCCCTTTAGATCGGACCAATTAGGAAGACAATATGTATCATTATTGGGTGCTAAATTGGAGTGACATGATTATATGTTTACAAGTATTAATCTTGAGGGCGTGACAAGGTTAGATTTGATAAAAAATTTCAAATTGGTTTGTGAGATCCTATGAGTTCTGACAATATATTAATCTTGTGTGCATTTGCACCCGGGAAAAAAATTTGATCTTGTGTGCTTCTCGTTACGAAATTCAAGGCTTGTTATCTTTTCATAAGGTTTACTTTCAAGGTTTAATACTTTAATTAATAGCATTGTCGTTGGATAATGGATATAGTTTACTCTATATATTACTGAGCCAGGGAGCTGGCTGTACAGGTACTCTCCTTTTTCGAGTTAAATGAATTTGTCACATAAATGATGGCATGATACTCGGAAAAATATTAGCGCAGCTAGAGTTGTCTCAATTATTTACGTGACTGAAATTGTCTCTAACATGTAACAATGTTTACTTGACCATATTTTCTTTCTAGTATAGATAATAATATTATTATGCATAATGTTTTTAAATTGGTTTCAATGTATATTTATAGGTGTCGTTTGGTTCGCATAGGAAATAACTTCCTATGAGAATTCTTATTTCCTGGGAAGTTATTTCCCTTGTAAATTCCCTTGGAATTGAGTTAAATTTGTTTGTTTGACATTATAGGAAATTGAATTTCCTAGGAAGTCAATTCCCATGTTTTGTTTGGTGTACATATCTATTTCTCATGACATTTTAACTACTTTAACTACTTTTATCTCAACTTTTTCTTTAAATTTTCTTGTTTTATTTTCAACATAGTAATTTTTTTTGTTTTTCTTGCAAATGTCATAAAGCCATCAACATGAACACTGTGAGATCAACCAAAACGTGCTAATATATATCTTGCAAATGTTATACTACCAGAGCTACAAATCCATCTCAATCTCATCCTTGTCCAAAAAATTACATCAAGCCATTCATAAATTAGCCAAAACAAAACATAGCAATTTCCTATTACCAACCATTCCAACAAAGCCCAAAAAAAATCTGATATTGTACTCACATCAGTATATCACTGGTCAGGAAGTAGAAGACCTTGGACATAAGCATATTTAAAGTTTTCTGGTAGGCTGAAAAAGAAGTCAACCTCAAGAGGATTAAGAGCAATTTTCTTTGATGCCAAAAGTACCTCACTAGGAGATAACCCTTCCATTTTCATAATCTCAGTAGTTAGTTTCATCCTTCTATCAGCCGAATCAGATTCATGTTGAATGCAATTAGCAAGTCGTCCAATGTGTTCCGTAGCGGCTTCCATGACATCACTAATTTTCCCAATCTTGGTAGAAAATTCTTTTAAAGCTTCAATTGTTTCTGTCCTTGCTCTCTTTGTTCGACTACTTGAAGGAGTTGTTGATTGTGGTGTTGAGGATGGAGGTCCCATTGGATCACATTGAGTAGGTGAATTACTCTCCTCTGCATTCAGATCAGGAACTTGGTGTTCTTCTCCGACTCTTGCTCCATCCTCCATTTCTTGTAGAACATCGTACACAGTTCTAGATTCATTACCAACAGCTCTGTCTTTGCCCCAAATCTTCCCCAACTCTTCATAAAACGGAAAAGGCTTGTTCCTTAACCCTGCTGCATTTTTATGGCTCTGTTACAAAAAAAAAATGACAATCAAAATCGATTATGACTAAGCATAAGGTTCTTAATTGATATTTAAGATACATGAGTTCTTAAGTGAGAAAAGCAATTGATCGTAGCACAGGTTTTTACTCTAGGAACTTTTAGTTTTCATAAGAGAAAAGGAAGAAACTCTAGAACTTGGTACATTCTTTTGTAATTATGATTAAATTGATTGTTAGATTGCCGAATGATGCATATATACAAATAAGAACTTAGCTCAATGAAATTTAGTGGAATTTAAAGTAGATAGCTTTACTTATCTTTATGTATTAGGTGTATTGTATTGAATGATTTTTTGGTTTTTTATCGAAATATATTCAAAATGAAAAATGAAAAGATAATTGAAGGGGCCCTTTTTTCTCACTTAGCCTAGGACCCACATAATGTCAGGAACGGGGCTGACTACGTTCAATTAGTAATATGCATGAAATAATTTGGTCATGTGAGATCTTGTTGAATTTGTTTTTATACAGTCTTATAAAATATCAACTTTTCATAATTTTTACAAATGTCTAATTAAATATATTAATGGTCAAATACGTGCATTGGGGACTGGATAAAAGCAAATGGGTAAAGTAAAAAAATAAATAAGGGGAGTACTTACTTTGCCTTTTCTATTATTTACAAAAGTTTCTAATTTTAGATATTTCAGTTTAGGTGCAACACTATCTCTTTTTTGAATATTATTCCTCTTGATCCCTGTTCCCCTCACGTGGCATTTTTTTTATCTCTCTTCTTATCTTAATTATTGTGCTTCTTATCTTAATTATTGTTCCCCCGTATTATAACTAAATCAAAGCAGAGAAATTATAAAATGGCGCCTTTTTTAAGATAGAGAAACGAGGAGATTGAAATTGATTTTATTATTATAGAGGTACTTGGGTAGAAGGTGTTATGTTTAATTTGGCGATACGTTAGTGAGATCTGATCGAGATTCTATTAATATTAAACTCAAAGTTTTATTAAAATTTCACCATAATCAGGGTCGTCTCGGAGATTTATGGGGCCCTGTTCTAAAATGGAGATGGGCCCCTCCGCCCTATATATATTCATCTTCAACATAATAAATAGATTGGGCACTATGAATTTATCAGTAGCTCTTTTTTTAGACTCAAACAACAATTTCATTTTTTACTTTGTTACGTTTTTCATATCCGAATCATATCTCTATTATATAAGTCAAGGGGGGAGCTATGGTGTCCCCTCTTAAAAAGACTTATATACCCTTGATCTCACAAAAAATAATAAAGAAAATATTTTCTTAATTCTTTCCTCATTTACAAATATGGGTAATAAGGAAAGTTCTACATTACCAAATAGAAATACATTAAAATGTGTAAAAAGAGGAAACTCACAATTAAAATTATAAACTGATGACTAAATCAATTTTCAAACAATTATAAAAGCAAAGATTTACAGAGATTCTTACGATCTAAACTCTCAGTTGCAATAACAATTTCAAATAACATGCATAAACAAACCATAAAAGAATTAAAAAACTTAGAGAATATTCATTTTTTTTATTTTTTGGGGCTCACAATCAGTTGAGATAATAAATAATTAAAGATATAAACATACATCATTAGATAATATCAATTTATAATATTTTTTTATTGAAGCACTACTCACCATAGTATGCCTAAAAACCTCAATTACCCAGTGAAATTAAATTGAACTACTACTCATAAAATACGCCTATAAAATATATGTATTTTTAAACAAATAAAAAAACATAACCTAGATCATTGTTTAAGGAGAATTGTTGAATTATCTACTAAATACAAGATAACATATCCTATCTCGGTATAGTCCTTTCTGGAAAACATTACTCTTTACAGTAGAGCAATAATGCAAATAAAAAATCATAAAGCTCATCAATATTCACCATAAATATTACACTCTTAAATTAGCTAGCTTTTTAAAACTTTTTGATGTTAATATTAATATACTGTCGCACGCATCGCGTGCATATAGTGCTAGTATATTAGTATTAGGGGCCATTATATATAAACTCATAGAAGATTTCAGCAATCTAACAATTAAATTAGAGTTCCAAATGGTTTGATATAACCTGGAGAGATGAAGTTCATATCAGTAGCATCCTCTGACTAAATTTCTCCAAACTCAAAGTCTCGTCGGTTCCGTTCAAAGAAAATTTAACTTTCAACACAGAAAATTAAAGGGTTATTAAGCTAACAAATTAAAAAATAAAATAAGTATTACTGTATTGTGAAGCATAATTGCTAGAAAGAAAAAAATCAGTCATCAGCAATGTAAAAAAATCTGCCGTTCAAAACAGAAGTAAAACACAAACACATAATCAAGCATAATTGCTGAAAATGGAAATCAATTCAAGCATAAAGTCTAAAGACTCATAATTGCAGTCTTTGCAGAAAAATAGAAATCAAATTGCTAGAAAGAACTAAATAAGCATAAAGACGCATAAAGAACTAAAGAAGCAGTGAAGCATAATTGTGATTCTTTAATAGATTAAAAACTAAACTAAATAAATTCAACTTGAAGACGCATAATTGCTGGAAAGAGAATTCAGTCGTTCAACATAAAAATTACGAGGGAAGATCGTCAATTGGAGAAATTCAGACTTTCAACATAAAGATAAATCAAGCAAAAAGACGCATAATTGCAGAAAAATAAGAATCAAAATACTACTCACTCGAATTCAAGATTGTCAATTGTTGCTTCCCATTGATAATGAATGACAATCTCATATTGGGTAAAAAATAATTAGTGATAGAAAAAAAAAACCCAACTTTCCATAGAGAATAGAGAGAATCAATACTAATTAATGAATTGGTCTTATTTTTGGTAATTATGAAAAAAATTAATGATAATATTGAAGGAAGAACCGAAGAAGGTAGAAAGTTAATCTTGAAGATATGGAAACTTGAAGAGATTGAGGAAGGTTAATAGTAAAGAGCAGCGACTAAGCATGAATTACGAGGGAAACTGCCAGACTGGAATGTGAAGCAGTGAAGGGCTGAAGGCAGGCCGTCCAAACACGTCTTTCACTTAATTTGCCCATTTACAAATACAAAGCATCAGATTTAAATGGGCCCTTTCAATAAGACCAATTTTTTTTTGAGCTGGGGGCCCTGTGTAAAGGGGCTCTTTGCACACCCCCTAGCTACGGGCCTGACCATAATCGAATACGAAAAATACTGATAAATCTTGATTCTTGGAACTTGGCAGTCTTGAAAAGCCATGTTTCGGTCACATGCTCAGTTTTTAAGTCGTGAGTAATCAAACGTTCTTTACGGAAAAATGATATGTTATTTCGTTCACTTGCTTTGAAATATTCGTTATTCACTACAAGAAAAGGCGATATCAACGACGACTACAGGCCGTCGGTGATTAGTCAAAAAACGTCGATGTATAGGCAACGACGGCCAACAGCCGGTAAAAAGCGATCGTTGTAGCGGTGGTCGCTGATTTTGGAATCAACGACCGCGTGGCCGTCGGTGACTGTATCACCGGCGGTTTCCTTACATTTCAGCGACTGTTTCGTAAACCGACGTTGATCATATTTCACCTACCGTTTGAAGCTGTCGCTGAAACAACGACGGTTCTTAACCGTCGTTAAATCAACGACGGTTCCAAAACAGTCGTTGAGTCAACGTCTTACAGCGGTCACTAATATTCTAAAGTCGTCGTTGCCTGAATCATTCTTGGCAGCATTACTTTCCCTTACAGCGACTGTGTAGCCGTCGTTGTTGCAAAATTCAGCCGTTGTTGTTTTTTAAATTTACATTAATATAAACAATAATGTTCTAAATTATAATTAAACCTGTACCTGCACGACTACACCTAAATATACTACACTAAACCTGTTCCTCCACCGCCTCCATCGCATTCAATATTTTCAACTACAAAAATATGCAATTTTAATATATATTACAATTTGCGTAGATACTTATATAATTACATGAAATAGTTTAAAATTATGTACACAAAATAGATCCCGATGTCGGGAAATAAAGTAGAAGTCGGGTTCTACAAAAATATATATCGACAAATCTAGAAACTTATAAGCTAGATGCCGATATATATAGGCACTAAATGTCTATAGTTAGACAAACTACCTAGATTAAATATATGTACGCAAAATAGATCCCGATGTCGGGAAATAAAGTAGAAGTCGGGTTCCAAAAAAATATACCGACACATCTAGAAACAAATCTAGATGCCGATAAATATAGAGACTAAATGCATATAGTTAGACTAACTATATAGAAACTATAAGTTAGTTACCTAGTTGCCAAAACCAAACAAACTACACTGTCACGGGTGGCTCTGTAGCACTACCGCCACCACCAAACCCTGGGTCATCTTCTGGTCTGCGGTGTGGAGGGGGGCCTGTGTTGCAACCTGAGAACATGTGGCCGAAACCAGACATGTTCCTCATCATTTCCTGCAGGAGGACCCGGTTTGACTCTTCCATCCGTGCTGCGATCCTTGCCTCCACCTCTTCCATCCGTGCAACGACCTTTGCCTCCACCTGCGCCTCAAGCTGAGAAAAAATGGACGGCTCATATGGTTGTGAAGAGCCATCTCCTCGCGCAGATGAAGAGTTGTAGTACAAATGATCTCTCTGACCCAACCCCTGCACTTTTCCTCTGTTCCTCCCACCAACTGTCTCCCAATACAACAGATCAGGGTTCGACTGTGACCCCTGAGTGGTACAATCATCCAGCTTCTTGTTGTATGTCTTCTGCATTTGGTTAAATAATGTACTCATATTCATGCATTTTAAAGTATATATGTATGATGTTTGAGGTGTTTATAACTTAAACTAACTTGAAACTACTCAAATTCATTCATTTTCAAGTAAAATGGCAAAAAAGGACCTAAAATTGCCTACATTTGGTTCTAGCATGCCTATGTTTTGTATTTTCAATCAAAACTACTAGTAAACTCATGAAACAAAGTATATATATGATGTTTGAGGTGTTTATAACTTGAACTAACTTGAAACTACTCAAATTCATTCATTTTCAAGTAAAATGGCAAAAAAGGGCCTAAATTGGCCTACATTTGGTTCTAACATGCCTATGTTTTGTATTCTCAATCAAAACTACTAGTAAACTCATGAAACAAAGTATATATATGATGTTTGAGGTGTTTATAACTTAAACTAACTTGAAACTACTCAAATTCACTCCTTTTCAAGTGAAATGGCAAAAAAAGGCCTAAAATGGCCTACATTTGGTTCTAACATGCCTATGTTTTGTATTCTCAATCAAAACTACTAGTAAACTCATGAAACAAAGTATATATATGATGTTTGAGATGTTTATAACTTAAACTAACTTGAAACTACTCAAATTCATTCATTTTCAAGTGAAATGGCAAAAAAAGGCCTAAAATGGCCTACATTTGGTTCTAACATGCCTATGTTTTGTATTCTCAATCTAAACTACTAGTAAACTCATGAAACAAAGTATATATATGATGTTTGAGGTGTTTATAACTTTAACTAACTTGAAACTACTCAAATTCACTCATTTTCAAGTGAAATGGCAAAAAAAAGGCCTAAAATGGCCGACATTTGGTTCTAACATGCCTATGTTTTGTATTCTCAATCAAAACTACTAGTAAACTCATGCAACATAGTATATATATGATGTTTGAGGTGTTTATAACTTAAACTAACTTGAAACTACTTAAATTCATTCATTTTCAAGTGAAATGGCAAAAAAAGGCCTAAAATGGCCTACATTTGGTTCTAACATGCCTATGTTTTGTATTCTCAATCAAAACTACTAGTAAACTCATGAAACAAAGTATATATATGATGTTTGAGGTGTTTATAACTTAAACTAACTTGAAACTACTCAAATTCATTCATTGTCAAATAATATGGCAAAAAAGGGCCTAAGATGGCCTACATTTGCTTAAATATATGTTTAGAAGTATGTATAGAAGTATGTACCGAGATTTGCTTTGCTTTCTTGTTTGCTGCAATTTCTCCTTTTCCAGGAACATTCTTGAAATGAGTCTTCAAGAACAACTCGGGAGCAGTAGGGAGTACTCCTCATCTACTCTTTGCCTGTACACATTGTTGAACAAAGGCTTTGTTTTTAACTTATACCGAAAATGTCATGTAATTTAAACTAAGTAGTAGATGTGGAACATTTTTACCATCTTTTTAGCATGCTGTGTCGCCGAAATAGAACCCTGAAAGTGTGACGGCTCAATTGGATTAGACAGGGAGCCACCTCTTCGGTTCTTCTTCGCCTTTTTAGATTTTTGTAGAAACGTCGGGTCTTCACTTTTCTTCTTCATGGCTTCGTCGATGGTCTCCCCCAACCATTTTGGCCTTTCTTTGGCTTTGTGAAGCGTCCAGTATCGCAAGTCTCTCAGACGATATGCAGCTTTCATCTTGTAAGCCTTCTTCACTTGGCCATCTAACTCAGGAGCCCATTCGTAAAGACCCTTTAATCAAACATTAAAACAAGTTATTTATAAACTAATATAATCAATTTCATTCTTCATAATTCGATTCATACATACTGTGAAGGAGTTCCACCAATGCGTCCTTGTGGCAGTGTCTACCTCACTGTAATTGAACCAAGGTTGTCGAAAATGGCTCTGGAAAATGTCAGTGATGGACCCACTAACCTTGTTATCATCAAACCTGAATTGAAAACCAAACAAACACGTGAATTGTAAATATCATTCGATACATATATCATGAAGCATATATTAGCTTACAAACTTACCACAATCCAGTAGGGCTTAAAACCTTTTTTTTTGCACGGTTCGACCCTTTACCTTCCTCCATATGACTGTTCGGAGTCTCACATGCATGCCTGTGAATCATCTCCCTGTGTCTCTGAGATAGGGATCTGCCTTTATTGTGGTTCTGGTGACTGAAAAAGCTCCTTCGGAATCAAATTGCCACGACTTTGGCTTCCACCTAAGCCATCTCGACCTCCGTGCCCCTTAGGATTAGACATGATTACCTAACAAAAAAACAACAAATATAGCATTAGTCTAGCAAACAAGAAAACATGTAGCATGTAGCATGATAAGATAAATCACTAGCTTGTATGTCATGAAAATTAAATAAAGCATGTAGCAATATCATAAATGGAAATGCCATAACAAGTAATCTTCAACGTATCATTACAAAACTCACATATTTTAATTGAAATGTTGTCCTTAATACAAGCTATGATATACTAAAACAAATCAAAGTCAATTCCCATCCTCGCTTAGTTTATCATCACTATCGTCATCCCAAAAACCATCATCGTCATCGGCATCATCCTCGCTTTCTCCAGACTCGAAACTAGACTCTTCTTCATCATCACCCGAGGGGACTTCGAACAAAATATCTTCATCATCTGCTTGAACACACTCGACATCATTACCCCCTTCATAATCGGGAATATCATTTGGATCACAAAGAGTTGGAGTCCCAGCCCTTGTCTCCTGAAGGAAGTCGAAGGCAACAGGAGCATCAATCACAGACCTTGCCTTTGTCCTAAACACAACCCACCATTGAGCACAATCTCTTTTCAAGCTTGGGTACGGTGCGAAGTATACTTGGCTAACCTGGTATGATAGCACAAAGGGATCAAACTTGGGGTATTTCTTGGTGTGGTTGACTTCAACTAGCTTGTATTGATCAATGTTCATTCCACTGACATTGTCCATCCAATTGCACTTGAACATAACAGTGCTATATTGCCTTAGGGCACCAGTAAACTTCAATTCTATAACATCATCTAGAATCCCAAAGAAATCACTCCCTCCGTCACCTGACACACACACTCCATAATTCATGGTGGACTTGTGTTTGCTTGATCCTTGTGTTTGGAAATTGTATCCATTAACATACCATCCACTCCAAGTGCGAACTAATGTCGAAGGACCCATTGCCAAAGCAAACAGTACATCATCATTTAAGTTGTCTTGAATAACCTATTGAAATTCATTCATATGTTAAATACAGCTTTGTATCAAGCGAGATTTAATAGTCAAACAAACTCACTTTCGATCTAAACCAATCAAGGTATTCTGCTTCATGTTGCACCCACACATCTTCTGTACGTAGAGTAGGTCGAATTTGAAGAATGTGGTCCTCAAAATCCCTTACCATCATAACAATTGTTAATGTCAAAATTAAAAATAACAATTAAATTTACAAATAGTATGATTAATAACAAGTGTTTTACTTCTCAAATTCTTGTAAGATGCCTGTATTTGCTAACACATATAGGTGTGCATGTCGTAGTTCCACTTCAGTTAAAAATCGTGTTCCACCTGCATTTGACGGCTGACCACAATTAACCCTAAATAGCTCTGGGACAGTTTCGTCGAGCATCCTATCAACTTCATCATTTACATTACGGCCTAAATCTCGTGTCTAAGTATCCACTACTTGCTGAAAGTAGTTGGAACATAAGTTTGCAATCTCTTCACACAAGTACGCATTACAAATAGAACCCTCCACACGAGCCTTGTTACCAATTTTGCGTTTCAAATGATTAAGGAACCTAATAAGGTGGTTATGAAAAGAGTTACACATTGCGATGAACAATAAAAAAGGATATATGAAAATGAAGGATAAGGTACCTTTCAAAGGGATACATCCAACGGTATTGCACGGGACCACATAGCCTAGCTTCGCGTGGAAGGTGAACTGGTAAGTGTTCCATGGAATTGAAGAATGATGGTGGGAAATTCTTTTCGAGTTTACAAAGGATCTCGGCTATGGATTTTTCCAATCTTTCCATGTCACTTACTGTGATGGTGGAGCAACAAAAATCACGGAAAAAGAGGCTGATCTCAGTAACAGCTTTCCAGACATGAACCGAAAGCAACTCCTTTAATGCAATCGGCAATAATCTTTCCATGAAGACATGACAGTCATGACTTTTCATACTGTGCAGCTTACCGGACTGCATGTCCACACATCTTGTTAAGTCGGAAGCATAACCATCGGGAAATTTCAAATCTCTGACCCAATTGCATAATACTTTCCTTTGGGACTTGTCCAGTGCGAAAGGTGCTTTTGGTGGAGTTTCTTTTCCGTTCGCATCCTTGGTAACATGAAGTTGAGGCCTTTTACACAATTTAGCAATGTCTTTTCTAGATGCAACGGTGTCTTATGTCTGTTTTTTCACATCCATAATTGTGTGAATGAGTTGGTCGAAGAAGTTTTTCTCAATGTGCATGACGTCAAGGTTGTGACGAAGATGCAGAGTTTTCCAGTATAGGAGCTCCCAAAGACAGCTTTGTTTGAACCACCCTTTTTTCAATTTTTTCAAAGTGTTAAGTGCTTTTGGGCCATCTGTAGCCTTTAGCAAGTCTTTAACACATGACCACAACTCTTCCCCAGACATGATGTGTGGTGGAGACCCTTTTTCAACCTTATTTCTGCAAAAAGCTACTTTGTTGTTACGAAAAGGATGATCTAGAGGTAGGAATTGACGGTGACAATCAAACCAAGATACTTTACCCCCATGGTCGAGCCAAAAAGCTTTGGATTTGTCCAAACAAAAAGGACAGGCCTTTTCCCAGCGGTAGACCAGCCAGATAGCATACCGTAGACAGGAAAATCACTTATTGTCCAAAGAATGGCGGCACGCATATTGAAATTTTGTTTCATAGAAATGTCATAAGTTGTTGCTCCAACATCCCATAATTGATTCAATTCCTTGATTAAGAGTTGCATGTACACATCCAAGTTTCCCTTCAGATTTTTAGGACCAGGAACGAGCAACGAAAGGAACATGAAGGGTTTTTTCATGCACATCGATGGCGGCAAGTTGTACGGGGTTAAGATGACCGGCCAACATGAATATTGACCCCCAAACTTTCCATGTGGACCAAACCCATCGGTACACAAACCGAGCCGAACATTCCTAGGCTCAGATGCAAATTTGTCAAAGGATCTATCCAAATGCTTCCAAGTTTCACTGTCGCTGGGGTGAGCCATTATGTCTTCGACTCTTGGATTTTTGGCATGCCATGTCATTTCTTCAGCAACGTTCTTTGTTGCATACAACCTCTGCAATCTCGGTGTGATTGGGAAATAAATAAGAACTTTAATTGGAACTAAAGACCCCTTAGAAGTCCTCTTGTACCTGTCGCTATCGCACACTCTACATCTGTCCAAGTGTGCATCAGTTCTCCAAAATAACATACAACCTTTGGGGCACGCCTGAATCTTCTCGTGGGGAAGCTCTAATCCCTCCAAGATCTTCTTCGTATCGTAAAATGTGTTACTCATGTTGTTGTTGTTAGGTATTGCTTCTTTCATTAATGAAGCAAAAGCATCAACACACCTATGTGGCAAATTGTACTCACACTTCAAAGATACTATTCTAGATGCCATTTCCAACACAGACATGGAGTTCCCTTCGTACAACGGTTCCTCAGAAGCCTTTAATAGGTCAAGAAACACCTTTGCTTGAGGATTAGGCTCCTCCTCCATTCCACTAGGCTCTTCAACAGTGGACGGTTCCGGGTTATTCCCAAGAACATTGAAAACGATTTCACGGTATGGATTAGATAGCTCTTGTGCGGATTGAGGAAACTCTTCACCATGAGAATACCAACCGTAGTAATCAGGTATAAATCCCTTGCTATACAAATGCACTTTAACCGTGTATGCGTCATGCATACGTTTTGTTCTTGCATTTCAGACACGGGCATCTAACTTCATCCTTACCTGGGTTTTCGGGATTTGCTTTGCAAAATTCAATGAATTCATCAACCCCCCCTCAAAAACTCGGGCCTCAAGTTACGCTTATTGTCATATCTATCATACATCCACCAACGCTCCTTCCGTTTCATGGTGACCAATTCTACAATTCTAAACCATTTCAATCACAATACTCATTAACAACCAACATATGTACAATTAAAACATTTGTGTGAAATGCATATAGGGCCTAAAATGATGTCCAAAGGTCCTTATCACTCCAACCTAACCCATTCTTCGACGTCTAGCTCCACTAGTGAATGTATGCCAACTATTCGCCTCTACGTAAAATCCGGTAGCATTTCCCATGAGTTCTCCAAGTACACAATGTGAGCTTCGTAAAAGCTTACATATGTACCCAGAGAACAACATAGAGAAACAACATCACCGGAAATTACATAGAATTGAACAAAAGGCATACATTCACCACCTAAGTGAGGTCAAACGTCCAAGAACAGTCCCAATCAGGGACTTTTCAAGATATACTCCTAATGAGTATACCTTGAACGGGTATCTAGGCACATGATGATGCAAACATATTTATTTAAACACTTAAATTAAATTTATAACATTATCCAAACTATTTGCACGAAAACAAATATGTCAAAAATAATATAAATATCTTAAATAGTGTAAACTAAATAAAGGAATGTGCAATAAATAAATTATTGTGATAATTATATAGTTTTTAACTTTTATAACCATTAATAAACGAACCATTATATAAACTATTGTGATAATTATATAGTAACTTAAACTTATCCAATTAAAGTAACTTAAACTTCAAAGTAATATAAATTAATAAATTATATATTTTTTAACATTCTCTAAACAAAAGTTTTGTTTAATACATTACATTTCATGATGAAAAACATACACAAAAATTAAAATATAGAATTTACATGAACAAAAATAATATAAAATACCCTATATTAAATACTCAAAATATATTCATAAAAAAAATACTTAAAATATAAATTGAAGACAAAATATGGTCAAAATTGCTACTAAAATTAAGCAATTAACCATATAAACTAAAAATTACTATTAAAATTAAAGAATTTAAAAATTAAAGAGTACCTAGAGGCAGCAGGGGTCCGACACAGGCGGACGACAGTCGGGCCGTGGTGTTTAGCGACCTACATTGACAAAGTCGGGGGGTTGTATTTGGTGAGTGCCAAAAATACAAAAAAAAGTATTAAATTGGTAGCGTTTGGGTATTACCGGCGGCAAAGAGCAAGATTTGGACTGAGATACGTGGTGTTCCGGCGGCCTACGGTGGTTTTCGCCACCTATATCCCAAAAACCCAACTTTAAGGGTTTGGTTTCATGAGAAAAAAAAAGAAAAGAAATCGAAGCTCTCACCGGCGGCAAAGAGACGGAGGCGGCAAAGCTACGGCGTCCGGCGTTCGTTGGTTGGAGGAGGCGGCAAAGAGACGAAGGGTTTGGTTCGCCGTTCGTCGGCTTCTTCAATTCGCCCAACTTCTCTCTTTTAATTTCTTGAAATAAACCCGACTGAAAGAGGCAATTTCATTTTAACCCCCTTCGAAATCAGCGACCATTTAAGACCGTCGCCTAAGGAAAAAAAATTTCAGATTTACATCACGCAGATCAACGACGGCTTTAAATCGTCGGTGAATATCAGCGACGGTTTATCCGTCGTTGTGTACTTTATAAACAGTCGGTCGCCACCGATGGATTAAAGCCGTCGCTGTATCTATTATTACCGACCGTTTTCCTCACCGTCGCTGTGAGGCGGTCGTTGTTTTAGCTTTTTCTTGTAGTGATTCAATGAGGTATCGATTCCTTGTCCTTAGGGGAAAAAAAAAATTCCTATCCACACTAGTATTTTGGCCCGGGCGATGCCCCGAGTCAGTTACAGTTATTAAATATATTTTTATTTATAAATTTCATAATTGATTTTATTAGCTTTTCGTAATTTTTTGTCTAGTGCGAAATTGAAAAATGGACATTATGGTATGATAAGTTGTTTTAGAAAAACTTCTAAGGAATTGGGGGATAAAAATAACAATTTCAATGGAATTGGGGTGAAAGAATGTTAACCTTAATAAAAGTGTTAAAGATCACAAAACTTATCTAAGTATGTATAGTTACATATAATTATAAGACTTCATCATGTTTTACCTAAATATGTTCTGTGTATATTATTATGAACTGGTTTTAGAAAGTGATTTTGTAAATCATTATCCTTATATGTTTATAAGGGTATATGTTGGCATATTGTGCTTGACTTGTTGCTTTGTTGAGGAAATGCAAAGTAAGATGTGTCGCAGAGTCAACCATGAGAATGGGTTCATTGAGTTGAACTAGTTGAGTCAAGAAGCCAATTGATGAGGAAATCCTTGGTAGGTTACCTGTTGTGGGGGTAATGAAATTCTCACTTATTTACAGTGTGATATTTCAGGTGCTTATGTACATTGTCATGTGGAGGCAATGAAGGCACATATGGACAGGAGCATGCACGGGTTGGTGTTGTGTTCACTGAGAGGACCTGATGGATGTTTTTGAGGTCTCGCGATGGGACTTGCCATGCTCACGTGGGGTCACATAACCATAAACAATTTGGTGGCTCAGCTAGTTCAAACTTAATGAATGTGTTAGGATCCATTACCAAACTTGATGGTTTGATTAGTGAGCTTAATGGTATAGTGACAGGACAATCCATTACCTTTGTGGTGGTTCAATTTATTTGAGCTTGATGGATTGATGAATCTATAACCTTTATGGTGGTTCAACTGGTAATTGAACTTGATAGATTCATGGGTATCAGGTTGGACAATGATCGTTCTTAACGTGTCTATACTTAGTTATGTAGAGATTGCATTTAATTGAGGTCCTGAGATGTGATAGTCTTCTGATGGGACTTATAGACACACCGTGGCATACAATGTGATGTTGTATGTGGCATATAATGAGATGTTGTATGTGAGGTTGAGTATAGTATCTATTAATGTTTCCATATCCCAAGCTTGGGTGGTCCTTGAAATGGACTTGATGGTTACACCGCTGTGATGCCTTGTGCATGATCTTACATGGTCGGTATCGTAGTCCTGTAAAAGGGATAGTCTACTTTGTTCAAACTTGATGGATCGTGAGAGTCTATAGCCTCTATGGTGGTTTGACAAGTAGAGCTGATGGTACTCGGCGGTAATCGGTAAGGGTTGTGTTGGAGTCCATAGCCTTTATGGCAGATTCAATTTTATTGAACGTAATGGACTGGATTTTTTCTATAGTCTTCGTGACTGATTCAATTTTATTTGAAAGTAATAGAACATCTGGTATGATTGTGAAGGGATGACCTCCTTTTGTCGAATGTCGTTTTTGTTGGCATTCTAGAGCGCTTATTGGAATCCCAGGGTGATGGCCAGGATTGTTGAACTGTGTATATGTTCACAATCATTTGAAAGGGATGTGACTTGTCTTAAGGGAAAATTGAATTGTATGATCAACTGTGTTGTATGTTGCTCATGGGACAATTCATTGATAACGAGGTGTTTCTCAAGCCCTGAAAGTACGATATGTGTTATCGAGTCCCTTCTCTCTCCTGCAAGTTCAATCCTTGGATACTTGTGGGTGAGGGGATACCTCATCTCACTAACATGTTAGTGAGATCCTTGGACACTAATATGTAAGTATCAAACTTTCCTTTTATTGCTCATTTCTCGTTTCCTCTTACTTCGCGTTTGTGGGGGATCGTTGGATTACATCCTTGTTTAAAGCGAAGTTAGGTGAGTTTGTAAGACCGCCCGATCGGGTGAGTTTTGGCCTGATCGTGTGACGTCCTTTGCCTAAATTTGTTTATTCTCACTCCCAATCGGGCAGCATTGACTGATAGGTAGGGAGATTCTTTTCCGTTTCTTTCTCGATCGGGCGGGGTTGTCCGCCTTGCCGAGCGGAATCCCGGTGGACGCGTGTTTGCATTTTTCTCCGTTTTATTTCCTCCTTTGTTGCTTACCTATAAATACCTCCTCTTATATTTCGGAAATGGCGGGTTTTTTACTCTTCCTAACCCTAAAACACAAGCATATCATATTCATCTGAGACTTGATCAGTTCTTGAGAAATACCAATCTTTGTTCGTTTCTAAGAATTCGCACTGGAGATGGCGAAATTCGTTTCTAAGGCAGTGACCTCCATACCACGGCAACGTTGTTCTTGTGAAATTCAATCAAGTTCAGTTGATTGTTATTTGCAAATAAGTTCCTTCTTTCATTGTTGACGGGCGCGGATGTGTCGTTGTGCACCGCACCCGGTCAAAGATAAAATTTCTCCTACTCTCTTTTACACTAAGCTAATATAATGGAAGTAGGGGTCGTATCCACAGGGAAATAGGGACGAGTTTAATACTTAGCGGGATCCAAAACCTAGATTAAGCCAAGGGCCGAGAAACCTAATAACAAAGGGGGGTTTCAAGTAGATTTACTAACAAACTAAAACTAACTAGCATATAAATAAAATGAGAAATCAATATAGGAAGATCTTGAATCCGATTAACATCCACTTCAATTCATTATCGATCCTTGAACCTCCACTCTAATTATTTCCATAATTATCTATTGTCGAGAACTAATCTCGCATTCTCCTTATTCTTAGTTGAATAGCACGATCAGCGTGACTATAAAACCCTAACTAAAGGATAACCTAGTCCGATCAGCGTCTAAGTTCAATCTAATAGCAGCAATAAACACAGAGAACCAATAGACCTGCTAATGTCATACACGCGATAAACATTCAACAGTTGATTCAATTTCCCTAAGAAATAACCAAGACGATCTGCATCTAAGTTACTCCCTAGTTTGCTACAAATTGATAAAAGAATAAAACAATCCGATTATATTCTTAAATCTAGCATTAGAATAATTACACAATCAAACTAGTAACATTCCTAGCATAATTATGCAATAATCATAAATCACAAGCATAGAAATTGAACCATAATCAAGGAAAATAGATAGAGAGGAAAGATCTCACAATAACGGTTGAAGCTTCATGTTAATTTCTTCAAGAACAGTTCAAGCTACAATCCGATAGCATAAACCAAATCCCATAATTGAAATCTCTAAGAAAACTAAGAAAACTAAGAAAGATAACAAAAGTGAGGAAGGAGAATTAAGAGAGGAGTGTTGGAGACTCCCTCTTCCATTTTCAGCTCTGCTCCTTCTTTCCTTCCCCCTCAAATATTAGGTTTTAGGAAGCTTTTAAACTCCGCACAAAACGTGGGCCCAAGCCGACTTAAGCGTCGCGAGTCGCGACACTGGTCGCGAGTCGCGAAGAGCTCACTGCCTTCCCGCACACACATGACTGGGCAAAGCTGGTCGCGAGCCACGACAATGCTCGCGAGTCGCGAGGGCAGGGCTCGCGAGTCGCGAGCTGCTGCTGGCAGGCGTGCAATGCTTGCGGTAGTGCTTCGCTGCTGTGCTGGCTGTGCGAGCTTGCGATGCTTGGTGCTGGCTTGGCGATGCTGCTGTGATGGGCGATGCTGCTGGCTTCGAGCTTGGCTTGGCGAGCTTGTGGTGATGCTTAGCTTGCGGTGATGCTTGGCTCAAATGCATTTCACCTTGAAAGCTCGGAAAACATGACATTAATACAAATTATCTCGCTAAACTCCGAACTTCCGCTAAGGGTTAAATAAAACACAAATGTTAACAATTACAATCAAATCCTTAGCAAAGTGCACCCAAAATAACGTATATACAACGTATAACTTGGGCGTATCAAATACCCCCACACTTGAACTTTACTCGACCTCGAGTAAACTCAAAATGAGGATCACCCAATAAATCTTCACCCAAATTATCAATACCAACCTACACTCTCCACCATCTACATCATCATCATCACATCTTAACAACATCCGCTCAAAATCTAAACGTAAGGGACAATAACTCCCCCACACTTAGCTTCGAGCTCACCTGAAAAATACAAAGACGCGACAACAATAATAACCAAGAACACCAACAAGTTTAACCAACAACACCAACAAGTATCAAAATGTCACCACGACACACTAAACTATCGCTCTCCCAAACCTCAAAAGATGACCTACTACTACAACAACTAACTTAAAATAGCAAGCCATGGAACAAAGACAAAAAGGGATAAATTCCATGCTTACTCCCAAAAACAAACAATCAACCAAAAGAATGTGAAAGCCAAAACTAATCTTCACAAAATCAAGGATGAATTCACCAACCATACCCGAAAACGCTTTCCACCTTATGACACCATCTCCGGTAAATGAGTTTTCAAAGTATATAATTCTCTCTTAATCTCTCATTTTGCCTAGGAGCCCTTTCGGGTTTTCATCCTAGCTTCTCACATTTTTTTTTTCATCTCTCTTCTTTTTCCGGCTCACAAAACTCACCCGCTCAACTAGCCCTTTTTTGCATAGGCCGCCCTTCCGGGTTTTCGACCTATCCGAGCCCCCAATTTTGCCCGAGTCGCCCGCCCTTGCGGGTTTTCAACTCAGCGGGATTCATTTCATCACCTTTTTTTTTTTTAATATATATATTTTTTTCATTTTTTCAAATTGAAAGTAATAAATACAACATAGATACATGAGAATGAGAATACCCTCCCCCCTACTTAAACTACACATTGTCCTCAATGTGACGACAATTAGAAGAAAAAGTAAACTGAAAATGGGGGGAGAAAATCGAAAATCGGGTAAATCGAAGATCGAATGCTCAAAAATCATGACCAAACAATCCGTCAAACTCAAATTTCTTAATAACACCAACTCAAATCTCATAAATCAACTCACAACCCTCTCCCTCGAATCACTCAAACAAATGTCAAGTTCAAAAGTTTTAAATTTTGAAGATTTTCACCTAGCTCAAGAGATCGAAAAGATACATTAACAATCTCAATCCTCTAGTGTTACCAACTCCTAGCTATTGAACTCCTCCCAACGGGTTTTCTTTTGTGGAATTTAGCTCCAAGCGGATTAAGATGTGTTGTGGTTCGTTTTAGTGGGTGGGCGGTGGGTGAAAGAAAATTTGTTGTGGTGGTGGAAATTTGATGAGAAAATAAAGGAAAAGAAAGAAAATAAGAGGGGTCTCGGGTTGCCTCCCGAGAAGCGCTGTTGTTTAAAGTCGTTAGCTCGACTTAGTACCTTAAGCTTAATCATTGGGTTGTGCTCTATGTGTGACAATGGTAGTTCCATGTCAATCTCCACTTCAAGTACCTGCAAAATTGATTGAGAAGAACTCTTGCAATGCATCGTTAATACCTAGCTTACTACAACATGGTTGAGCATATAACATCAGATTATATCCAAAACCTAGCATTAAGTCAACAACAAACATCAACTAGTAGTACTCCTAGCTAATCCAAGTCATGACCATTAATATAAATATTTAAAGCTGGACAATAACCAAGATATAGAGTAAATCTTAGAATAAACCGTCAAAAGCTTCAATCAACCATTCCCAAGAGAGTTTAAGCAACAAGTTCCATGCTTCTAGTCCAAAATACAAAAGTGAAATACATAGAGCTCAATGGAAGATGAAAACTAGAAACTAAAACAAAAAAGGAATTCTTTATATGAGTGGCCAACCAAAAACAAAGAGCACAAGCAATACCATCCAAAAATCACGCTAAATACAAACAAGTAACACCGTTTCCCCGGCAACGGCACCAAAATTTGGCGGGCGCGGATGTGTCGTTGTGCACCGCACCCGGCCAAAGATAAAATTTCTCCTACTCTATTTTACACTAAGCTAATATAATGGAAGTAGGGGTCGTATCCACAGGGAAACAGGGACGAGTTTAATACTTAGCGGGATCCAAAACCTAGATTAAGCTAAGGGCCGAGAAACCTAATAACAAAGGGGGGTTTCAAGTAGATTTACTAACAAACTAAAACTAACTAGCATATAAATAAAATGAGAAATCAATATAGGAAGATCTTGAATCCGATTAACATCCACTTCAATTCATTATCGATCCTTGAACCTCCACTCTAATTATTTCCAAAATTATCTATTGTCGAGAACTAATCTCGCATTCTCCTTATTCTTAGTTGAATAGCACGATCAGCGTGACTATAAAACCCTAACTAAAGGATAACCTAGTCCGATCAGCGTCTAAGTTCAATCCAATATCAGCAATAAACACAGAGAACCAATAGACCTGCTAATGTCATACACGCGATAAACATTCAACAGTTGATTCAATTTCCCTAAGAAATAACCAAGACGATCTGCATCTAAGTTACTCCCTAGTTTGCTACAAATTGATAAAAGAATAAAACAATCCGATTCTATTCTTAAATCTAGCATTAGATTAATTACACGATCAAACTAGTAACGTTCCTAGCATAATTATGCAATAATCATAAATCACAAGCATAGAAATTGAATCATAATCAAGGAAAATAGATAGAGAGGAAAGATCTCACAATAACGGTTGAAGCTTCATGTTAATTTCTTCAAGAACAGTTCAAGCTACAATCCGATAGCATAAACCAAATCCCATAATTGAAATCTCTAAGAAAACTAAGAAAACTAAGAAAGATAACAAAAGTGAGGAAGGAGAATTAAGAGAGGAGTGTTGGAGACTCCCTCTTCCATTTTCAGCTCTGCTCCTTCTTTCCTTCCCCCTCAAATATTAGGTTTTAGGAAGCTTTTAAACTCCACACAAAACGTGGCCCCAAGCCGACTTAAGCGTCGCGAGTCGCGACACTGATCATGAGTCGCGAAGAGCTCACTGCCTTCCCGCACACACATGACTGGGCAAAGCTGGTCGCGAGCCACGACAATGCTCGCGAGTCGCGAGGGCAGGGCTCGCGAGTCGCGACCTCCTTCGCGGGTCGCGAGCTGCTGCTGGCAGGCGTGCAATGCTTGCGGTAGTGCTTCGCTGCTGTGCTGGCTGTGCGAGCTTGCGATGCTTGGTGCTGGCTTAGCGATGCTGCTGTGATGGGCGATGCTGCTGGCTTCGAGCTTGGCTTGGCGAGCTTGTGGTGATGCTTAACTTGCGGTGATGCTTGGCTCAAATGCATTTCACCTTGAAAGCTCGGAAAACATGACATTAATACAAATTATCTCGCAAAACTTCGAACTTCCGCTACGGGTTAAATAAAACACGAATGTTAACAATTACAATCAAACCCTTAGCAAAGTGCACCCAAAATAACGTATATACAACGTATAACTTGGGCGTATCAATTGTATATCAATAATGATTATTTATTTGTTATTCATGAATACATCAATCTAACTTATATTTCCTACAACAATGACAGGACAATGATCATATTGTCCTTCTAGTAGAAAGGAAGCTTCAACCATAGCCCATTCAGTGTGCCAAGCTTCATTCCCTAGCACCCTATCTAATTTACAAAATACGTTGTGCCCTCCTTCTTGATTGTTTGTCCAAGTAAAAAACCGCCCAGTAGCTTTGACATCACTCAATGATCTACACACCTTCTCATGTCTATAAGCTCCCTGGTTCTAACATGCATCCTAATTCTCTCTTCCATTCCCATGATTGTACTAAAATTTCTGAGCAACATCTAAGCCCCATCAATGAACTGATGCAGATGAGTAACATCTCTCCACATCTCCTCCCTATCATTCCAATCATTTACCCCATAGACAAAGGTACAATGAAATCTTTTCCCTCCATTCACTACAATAAAATCTGAATGAATTATCTGACCCGAACAAAACAAAATGTTGACATAAAATACAGATGGGTGCTATCCTAAAATGATTCTCCCATTTCCATGCCAAGCATTGTTAGTATATATACACCAACCATGACACATTTTAAGGTACAAATCACCCAATGCATGCTGTGATTTGACCTTCTTTTGAAGACGACTAAATAGCCTTACAGTATGGGAGAAGATAAAGTTCTTTACCTCATACTGCTTCCTCTAGCTATTTAGTCCTCTCACATTCCAGCTTAGAACACTATTTCTCAAAGTTAGGAGGTCTCCCCTCCTCATTGATATATATCCTGCAACTACATGCAAATTTGTTCCTCCACTTCTACTACATCACATGGGTGTAGTTCCTAAAGCACTGCAAAATGATTCATCACTGCTACTGGACCTGGTGTGTCATTTCTAGTTGGCAGACCCCTCTGAACCTGTTGAAATCCTTCAGCATCAACAGCTAATGGTGCCTTCTTTTGCACCCACCTCTGGTTAGTTTTCTTCTTCTATTTTTCATGCCAAGTACCACCACTATGACCAATACCATGACATATGCACATTGGTGGGTTTCGATTCATAATCAACTCTTTGCTCTATCATACACCCCTTCTCATTCTCAAAATTGATACAATCTGGGAATTCTTGTGCAATATGTTTTTCAACATCGTAGCTTGATCCTATTTCACAGGTTTACCAATTCGATGAATAAGATTGAACAAACATTTCTTTTCCCAGTATTACAAATCCTTATTGGTGTAGTTTTAATCTATTAGTTCTGTAAGTCCATGTCTAGGTGCCAGATCATAATCACTAGAGGTTTCCCATCAAAGAACTATTACTCCCCATCCAATACGGGATCTCATTGTTCTAGTGTTTTCAAACAAACTATGAACAACCCTTTTCCAATTGCAGTCACTTTGTCAATACCCTTTTTCCCCTAAATTTGTCGGATAAACCCTTTCATTACTGGGAATGGAGGATTCACCCCTATGACATAACATATTACAGCATTCTCCTAGTATGTTATTTCATCCTGAATATCCTCTAAATCAATTTTAATTGGAGAACTGCATGAATTATCAGGAACATTAACTTTCTCAAAATCAGGGAGGAGACTACAAGATTGAGGAATACTCGTGTCAAGATTCTCCAATCGATTATGGGTTTTCTTGATTATTGTAAACCACTCTGAGAATCGGTGCTTATCCTTCTTCTGTTGCTGCAACTCCCTTATTGAATTGCAAGGAGAAAGCACCTCTCCACCTATAGGAGTCTCCACCTTCAGGGATCCAACGCCATGAATTTTAACTATATAGGTATTTCTCGTCTTGTTTCCAATTCTCCTGTTGGTCCTTTTTGTTTCCCACATCTTGCTTCTTTTGAATCTTCTTCGCCTTTTCTTTTGAGCTTCCTGCCATGGGGATGAAGCATGTTAGACATAGGGTCCAATGCACCGAGAGAAAATGAAAACGCGAAAAATATGCAATTTGTTTCTCTATGACAAAAAAGTTAAACATAATTAGAATAGTTTTTCTCTCTATATCGTGCCCTAGTAGCTGTCCAATTTCTGATTTGAGTTATTAATTTGAAGCTAAATTACTTTCTCTCTCATTAATTTACTTAATCAATTGTTACTATACCCTCTTGGATTAATTAAGTCAAATTAGACTATTTTTACATGTGCACATGTGAAGAAGATACTGAAACTATAATAGAGCGAGATTGGTGAGGAAAAGCAAAAGTAAAACTAGAATATATTCTTCATTTTAATCCAATTAAATATAGTTGCATACAAGACTTTATATAGTACTAAAATAATAACTATCAAACTATATTTAGTGTAAAAAGTTGTTTTGTTTTTGTGTGTAAATGAGCGACTAAGTGCAATGATGTAGACCGGACTAGACCCCAAGTTTTGGGTACCACCTACAAGACCTTATCAAGCTATATTCTAAGAACGTAAGAAGTTGTGGGTAAACGTACTCCACTATCTCGTAACAATATTTCACTAAATACACATGGCTTTTGACTTTAACAAAACTACTTTGGATCAATAATAATCTAACAAAAGAGTTTGTGATGAGAAGGTTAGATGTTATGAACAATAGGCATTGAGGTTTTGCCAGATCTAGATCAATTTGAGAAAAATTATATGGATGATGCACATATTTTTAGTAGTGTGCCAAAGCAAATAATACTAATAGCCACAAAAATATATTATACCGAGATGTCTATAGAGAAGGGCTCTCCCTTCTCTCTATAAATCTCTAGCCAATTTTTTACCCATCCACCACCTTTCCCCTTTATGACCCTTCACCCCCTTTCACCGCTCCATCCCAGCCTTCTCACCGTCCCAAATTCTTGCTTATCTCTATGCCTCCCCTCAAATCTGGCATATACATTGGCGCCGGATAGCTTTCATCGCCTTCCAGCCCCGGTCTCGGTCCTCCACCGCCTATTATCTCGGCCTTTCATCTTCGCTTCCTGGCAGTATCGGCTCCTTGTGGTTGTCGATTCAATTTTTTGGGAGCATAGCTTTTGTCGCTGACGATGGAGGGTTTTCTCCTTTCTGTTGTTGGTCGCCGCGACCTTCTCTTCTTTCGCCGCCTCAAGGTCCAGCCCTCTGATGGTGTCGTGCCCGCTTCTTGAGGAAGCACTCAAATTCAATCGCCTCCGTGCGGTTGTCGCCCTTTCTTAGCTCTTTACCTGCCCTAGTCGAAGTCTCGTCGCCGCCGTCATCGACGTCGACCGCCCATGATGGCCTAGTTTGGTCCACCGCAGCGGACCTTGTTTTGCTTCACCGCTGCTGGTAGCTCTTTTACCTTGCTTCTTCAGGGAGCATCAGAATTTTAGATCGAACTTTTTAGGGTTTTAGATTTTTGTTTTCTTTTCCTTGTATTATAGTTTTTAGATTCCTAGTGGTCTCTCCTTGAGATAGGGCTTCCACTAGTTTAGATTTTTAGTGGTCTTTCCTTGAGATAGGGATTCCACTAGTACCTCATGTACCTCTTTTAACAAAAAGCTTCGATATCGTTCTTTATTCTTGAATAATAAAAGTACTATCAAGTGAGATGCTTTTATATAATTTTGATAGGTATTTGCCAAATATCGGTTTTCCACGTATTTGTTTTGTTATGACAGATGTGAGAAAAAACAAATAATTGAATGCAAATTAAAGAGAAATCACACACAGATTTAGCGTGGTTTACCAACGGATTGTTGGCTACGTCCATGGGCAGAGAGAGAACTGATTTATTGATGTGGAGGAAAACAGAAAATACAGATGTTATGAACTAATACCGTCGAATTAACGAAATTAGGTTTAAATAGGCATTTAACTCTGCTAAACTTAATTCGGAATCGCCTAACGCGTGTCGCCAGCCCCCGCGCCAGGCCGAGTGGCGGCGCTGGGCGCGACTCGCGGTTAGCTCTCGGCATTTGGGCGCTAGCTGAGAAGCATTACCGCGAGTCGCCATTCTGTAGATAGCCCGATTCTCACATATTCAAGGCATATTCTTACAAATCTCCACCTTGACTTGAATCCTCTCACAATGAACCAGGTAACCAAATAACAAACGCATTGAACACAATGCACAAATTCTCCCTGCAACCAGATTTTGCCCCGAAAGATAACCAGACCAGATTTGTCCCTTAAGGACACCAGATTAGCCCATAAGGGCCCCAGACTTCCCCCAAGAGGGCAATTAACAATCACGAACAACATTAAGCAATTTCAAACAATGTTGAAACTTACTCTGTGGAACAGGTTTGGTAAACATATCAGCAGGATTATCAGCTGTACCCACTTTCTTCACCTTAACCCTCTTCTCACTCCTTAGAAAATGATATCTCACATCAATGTGCTTAGTCCTCTCATGATGGACTTGATCCTTGGCTAAGCATATTGCACTCAAACTGTCTCAATACACAATGGCCTGATCGTGATGTAAACCAAGATCACTGACTAGCCCCTTTAACCATATACCCTTTTTAGGAGATGCTATCAATGCCATGTACTCTGCTTCAGTAGTAGACAAAGTAATTGTAGCCTGCAAAGTTACCTTCCAACTAACAACAGAGCCACCAAGAGTAAATATGTAACCAGTCATAGACCTTCTACTGTCAACATCTCCAGCATAATCGGAATCAGAATAAACAGTAACTAAACACTGAGTATCATTCCCATAAATGAGACCAACATCAGACGTACCTCGAAGGTAACGAAAAAATACTCTTGACTGCCTGCCAATGCTCCTTACTAGGATCACCCATGAACCTACTAACAACACTGACTGCATGTGCAAGATCCGATCTAGTGCAAACCATATCATACATCAAACTCCCTACTGCACTAGCATAAGGAACCCGACTCATGTACTCTTTCTCCTCAGTAGACTTGGGTGCAAAAGCAATAGACAAATGATTATTGGAGGTACCTGGAGTATCTATAGGCTTAGTTGTTGACATGCTAAACCTTGATAAAATCTTCAGAATGTAGCCTTTTTGTGACAAGAAAAGCTTCCTCTGATCTCTTTCCCAATAAATCTCCATCCCTATAATCTTTTTCGCAGCACCCAAATCCTTCATCTCAAACTCAACACTGAGAAGACCCTTCAATCTCTGAATACCAGACTTGGACTTTGCTGCTATGAGCATATCATCTACATACATGACCAAATAAATCAATGATCCATCATCCAGCTTGTTGTGATACACACAACAATCATACAGACTCATGTTGTAGCTCAACTCAATCATATAGCTGTCAAACCTTTTATACCACTGCCTAGGAGACTACTTTAGCCCATACAAGGACTTCTTCAGTCTGCAAACATAGTCTTCTTTTCCAGGAACTTGGAACCCATCTGGTTGTGTCATATAAATCTCTTCCTTCAACTCCCCATGTAGGAAAGCTGTTTTCACATCTAGTTGCTCAAGTTCAAGATCCTGATGTGCAACTATTGCTAGTAGCACCCTGATAGAAGTGTGTCTGACCACTGGTGAGAAAATCTCATTATAATCAACCCCTTCCCTTTGAGTGAACCCTCTTGCAACAACTCGAGCTTTATACTTGACCCCCTCAGAAGGTGAGGTCCCTTCCTTCTTCTTGAAAACCCATTTGCAGGTGACAATCTTTCTCTTTTTAGGACGTTTGACTAGCTTCCAAGTCTTATTCTTATCCAGAGACTCCATTTCATCTCCCATTGTAGCGAGCCATTGAGCAGACTCACTACCTGAGACAACTTCTTTGTAGGTGGATGGCTCATGAGTATCTACCTTCACCTCTTCAGCAACCTGCAGTGCATAAGTATCCATATCCTCAAAACCATACCTCCTAGGAGGTCCCACACCAACTCTTCTAACTCTATCAAGTGCTAGTTCGATGTGCTTCAGATGAGGTTGGTTGATGACTAGAAAATTCAGATTCAGTAGCACCATGTTGATCTTCTCCACCTTGGTGTTGTGATTCACTCTCATCATGAGTGACTTGCAGCTTCACCTGGTTATCCACATTACTACCAACAGACACCACCATGGACTTCGTAGTGGGGTTAAGCATATAATTTTCATCAAATATTACACTTCTACTAAGTATAACTCGACTCTCAGAAGGTGACCAGATTTTATAGCCCTTAACGCCACTCACAAACCCCACAAATACACCCTTCTTAGCTCTAGGATCTAATTTACCCTCACTTACATGATTATAAACAGTAAAAAACTCTCAACAAAGAGTAATCTGCAGGCTTACCAGACCACACCTCATAAGGTGTTTTACAATCGATACTTGTGTGATGTCCACGGTTGATCAGATAACAAGCAGTACTCACAGCTTCTGCCCAAAATCTTCTAGGTAACCCACCATTAGAGAGCATGCACCTCGCTCTCTCCAACAAAGTCTGATTCATGCGTTCTGCTACCCCGTTCTGTTGTGGAGTAACCCTGACAGTATGATGGCGAGCAATTCCTTCATTGTTGCAGAACTCATTAAACTCAGACCAGCAGAATTCCAGACCATTATCAGTATGCAGCCTTTTGATCTTCCTTTCAGCTTGATTTTCCACCAAAGTCTTCCAGTGCTTGGAATTCTTAAAAGCCTCACTTTTATGCTTCATCACAATTACCCAAGTCATCCTTGAATAATCATCGATCATCGACACAAAATACATGTGACCTCCAATAGATTTAACTCGGGAAGGACCCCAACAACCAGAATGGATATAATCAAGTGTGCCCTTTGTTGTATGCACAACCTTTGGAAATTTGCTGCGATAAAGCTTCCCAAACACACAATGCTCACAGAACTCTAGATCATGCACCTTGTGCCCACATAGAAGATCCCTTTTTGACATAATTTGCATCCCCCTTTCACCCATATGTCCAAGCCTCATATGCCACAGCTTGGTCATATCCTCCTTGTGAACCTCAGATGATGCAACAGCAGCGGAACCTATCACAGTAGAACCTTGAAGAAAATACAAGGTATCATTTTTAATACCTTTCAGAACCACCTTCGAACCCTTGTAGACACTTATAACTCCACCTTCACCTTGAAAACTGAAACCCCTACTGTCAAGAAGACTCAAAGATATCAGGTTCTATGTCATCAGTGGAACATGCCTAACTTCGTTCAAGGTACATAATGTACCATCATGAGTCCTCAACCTGATGGACCCAATTCCAACTACTTTGCAGGCAGCACTGTTGGCCATAGAAACATTGCCCCCATCTATCTGCTCATAAGTTGAAAACCACTCCCTGCATGGACTAATATGATATGATACGCCAGAATCAAGAACCCACACATCCCTATAATGTGACTGGTTATTAGCAACTAGAGTCAGATCTTCCTCAGAATTACCATCAGTTTCTACCAGAGCAACAGAACCTTCATTCTTGTCCAGCTGCTTCTTTTTCTTTGGAAATTCATTTTTCCAATGTCCCTTTTCTTTACAGTAATTACAGACATCATTGGTTTTAGGACCCTTAGAATTAGAATTTTTATGATTCGATTTCTTTTTACCAGATTTTCCTTGTCCCTTACCCCCAGTAACAACTAATCCTGATGTCTAATTTTCTGTACTAGAACCAAATGCCTGATGACGGACTTCTCTAGTATGAAGAGCAAATCTTACTTCTTCTAATGACAGACTATCTTTCCCAACAATAAAAGAATCCACAAAATTCTCATACGATAAAGGCAAAGATACTAACATAATTAAAGCAGCATCCTCATCATCTACTTTAACATCAATATTACGAAGATCTAGCAAGATAGTATTCAATTTATCTAGATGGTCCCTCAGAGACATACCTTCCTGCATACGCAGGCTGAACAGACGTTGCTTCAAAATAAACTTGTTGGTTAGAGATTTCGTCATGTATAGACTCTCTAACTTCAACCACAGACCGGTGGCGGTTTCCTGCTCCGTAACCTCAGTAATTATGTCGTCAGCCAGACACAACATAATGGTTGAATGTGCCTTCTCCCCCAGAACGACCATCTCAGCGGTTTCTGAATTCGTTGACTTTTTTGCCAACGGTGCCCACAACCCCTGTTGCTTCAGTAAAGCCCGCATCTTGATTTGCCACAGACTGAAATTGTTTCTCCCATTGAATTTATCGATTTTCACATTCATCCCAGACATCATTCTCACCCGGATCGAACACAAAGCTCTTGATACCAGTTTGTTATGATATATGAGAGAAAGAACAAATAATTGAATGCAAATTAAAGAGAAATCACACACAGATTTAACGTGGTTCACCAACAGATTGTTGGCTACGTCCACGGGCAGAGAGAACTGATTTATTGATGTGGAGGAAAATAGAAAATACAGATGTTAAGAACTAATACCGTCGAATTAATAAAATTAGGTTAAATAGGCATTTAACTCGGCTAAACTTAATTCGAAATCGCCTAACGCGTGTCGCCAGCCCCGCGCCAGGCGCGAGTCGCGGCGCTGGGCGTGACTCGCGGTCAGCTCTTGGCATTTGGGCGCGAGCTGAGAAGCATTACCGCGAGTCGCCATTCTATAGATAGCCCGATTCTCACATATTCAAGGCATATTCTTACATGATCTAATAGAAAAACAACTTTGAATTGTTGTTTATCGTATTTTAACACAAAAGAAAAGCAATTATTGACCATAAAAGAGTCAAAGATGTACATTCTAGATCGTGGGTGAACTTTTTAAATATAGATAATATATAGTAAAAAAGTACACCCAAATCGAGGGCATTATACACTCTAAGTTTTTTTTTTCTTTCATGTATTCATTTTTTTGTTCATTTGGGCCCTCCAAATGACATGTCTAACACTCTCGATGAGCAATAAGTTGGAGAATAGTTATGGGTGTTTGCATAGGAAAAAAGAAACATTATGGGCGTAGCATGCATATATGTTACTAGCCTTATATGCACGCTATACGTGCAAAATCGTTATCAAAATTAAATTAATTAGCAATTTCTGTAGTGTTGTTGTTGCAGTTACCCTTTTGCATATAATAAGGGATTTTTTAAATAAAAAATCAGATCAAGATTGTAGAAATGATAACTTGGGCAGTTTTTTTGTTTTACCTTTTTTAAAATGAAGTAGTTAGTTTCCTTTTTTTTTCCTTGATTTTTCTCGATTCCCACCCCTGTTGCCTTATATAATAAATATACACTCCATATCCGGTGTATAATAAATTGTGTAAAAGTCCTAACAAAATATATTGGGCAATTAACCCGCCAATCTAGAGCAATGCATCATAGAGAAATTGAAGAATATATAAGACAATGCAACACAACCTTTTTCATTATTATGATCTTATGTTTGGAGCAAAGATGTTGATACATACAACCATTACGTTGATAATTGGAAAACAGACAACGGAGTAAGTAGATGATCATCTAGTTTTAGTGATACATGGACTAATAAACATAAAGAACACTGATCACTGATCTACCACCTGCGAGAGAAGACTACCCCAATTAAAAGGACGTTGATCGTAGCAATCAAGGTTCTCTCCATAGCTAACCCCAAGGATATCACAGTAACGCTTGTAAAATCCAATTCGATTCTCGACTCGTGTATCTGGAGCTGGAATGTTGCATTCGAGACCACCATTAATAATATTAGTGGTTACCCCTAATCCGGGGAATCGATTTCCGGCTATATCTGCTGGAGTTGGTACCCATTGCCCGGTCATGACGGCGTGGCAAGATGGCTTGGGTGCTTGAGGCGTCATCCAGAACCAAAGGGCGGCCTTGAACGCAATAATTGCATCATTTTCTACCAAATTTGGGTTAGAAAGAAGCGGCAAGTTTAGTGCAACTCCTGCTGGCCCGTAATTGTAGTTGCTACAAAATTTAACCCAATAAAGAAGACTTATATTAGCTTTCGTGTATAATAAAGAAAGAAGCAATTTGTATTGTTCAAAAATGACTTTAAAAGAAGGTCAATATAATATGAAAAGGAAATAAATTTTTTTGGAAAATGCATGAAAGACAAATGTTAGTAGAATTGGAAAAGGTATTGTGGCTCATAGAAAACGTACTATGAAAGCTGCATAGGTCCACGGCCGTAGTACAGCTGGCCTGGAACACAAGGCCATTCAGTTGACTCAACACAGTAACTGGTTGAGGTTTCTTCTTTCTTGAAGCAATACCCCCAGGCATATGGTCCATCGGGTGCAGTCGCCCACCCCCCTACATATTAGATAAGTTCCATAAAATTCAAGTGAAGAGAACGCGCATCAAGTATATTAGTTTAGCTAGTAAATAAAAAGAAATCGAAGACAAGAGGTTGGAACAAACCAGTGGTGTCTTGAGAGGTTTGGCCAAAGAAAGCAGCAAGTTCCCTCAACCTAGTTTCGACGTTGCCGGTATTAGCAAACTCGGGAAATGAAGTAGCAGCAGTAATGAAATCATAGTAAGTATAGAAGCCTTTAGCAGGGCACGCATCATTATTACGATGCAGAAGCATTTGATCGAACACGGCCTCAGAAAATATATCTGTGATAGGACTTGGTGGCATAGGAGGTGGTGGAGGTGGTGGTGGTGTAGGAGGTGAACAGTGACGGATTCAGGAATTTATGAATAGTTGGTCACTACCGACTAGGTTGCACAGAGACGGGTACGGGTACGGGTACGGGTTCGAATACGCGTATCCATATAAGATAATCCATGAATTTAAAAAAAACTACTTCAAATAAAATCAATTAATAATTTGAATGAGATTAAAAGGTCAACACAATACAATCAAGCACATAATACATGATACATCATTCAAAAATGATTTCTAAAACATTCTAATTTCTAACCTTAGTAACATAATTCCTAAATCACAAATTCACAACACAATCATTTGTCAATTTCGCATCCTAATCTAATTCCTAAATCACAACACAATTGTAATGAAATCCAATTGACAAAAATACACAAATACACAATCATTTGTCAATTTCGCATCCTAATATAACTCCCAAATCACAACACAAATACACAATTGTTATGAAATCCAATTGACAAAAATACATAAATACACAATCATTTGTCAATTTGGCATCCTAATCTAATTCCCAAATCACAAGTTCACAACACAATCGTAATGAAATCCTAATGAAATCCAATTGACATCCTAGCGATTAAGCGAAGATTAAGAAGGTTGAATTAGAAGAATACCTGTCACCTGAAGTTTGGCGCCGCTCCCGCTGCCGCCTCGTCGCTCCGCCCACTGCCGCCTGCCGCCTATAATCAGACATGAAGAAGTGAAGATGTAAGATTCAACCACAAACATCATCACCAATCTGCAGCCCTCTGCCAATATTAATCAACCTAAATAGATCTCAAGTTCCTCAAGTTCGAACCTAAATTCGACCTAAATAATCAACCTAAATAATCAACCACAAAGATTCGAAGTTTCGAACCATGAGTCCATCTGTCCATGACCTCAAGTTCCTCTTCAATGACCTTCGAATAGATCGACCACAAAGAACCACAAAGAACCTAAATCAACCTAAATAGATCGAAGTCGAACATTGAACTTTGAAGTGATTGAACAAAACCCTAACAAAATCTCACCGGCGAACAAAAATGATAAAAAAACTGAAAGAATTATAAACTCACCAGTCACGGGTCACCGGCGAGTCGGCGACGAGTCGCAAGGGTGAAGTTTAGTGTCTCAGCCACTGGCGACACTTCACGACTTCGCAGATCTACGTCGCGCCTCTGAGGCCCTGAAGTGTGAAGTGCTACTGCCGTCTGCCTACTGGGTGAGGGAAGATCTCCGTCGAGGCGTCGACCGTTGCCGTCGCCGTCTGCCTACTGGGTGAGGGAAGATCTCCGTCGAGGCGTTCGCGAAGGAGAACGAGAGAGAAAGAGAAACTGGGTGAGGGAATGAGGGTTAGTGTTCGCGTGTGAGAGAGGAAAATGATTTTTTTTTTTTTTTTTTCAAAAATAGTTGGTCACGTGACCTATAGGACCACTACTAAATCCGCCACTGAAATTGAAGGCTTGTTTTCTTTTTCTTAAGGGTACTTTCAAGGTCTAATTAATAGCATTGTCGTTGGATATACTCTGCATAATACAGATTACCGCGCAGTAAATGATGGCACGATACCCGGAAAAATATTAGCTCACGGTGAAAGGTTTTTTTTTTCTTTATCCCCTTTGAACAAGCACTAAATTAAACGACAAAGAGAGGTGATGCAAGGATTTGCATGTAGATAATTAAGAAGTTGTAGGGTCTTATCTATTCAACTTATTTTCCATTTTATAAGAAAATAAATAAGTTTAGTTAAATTTAGATAAATTCATGTAAGGTCTAATAACTAATAAGGCCTCATAAGTTCAATTTAATTTAGCAAAAATAAGATTTGACAGTTGATACACTCACAAAATAAGGTCTAATAAGTTCAAATAAGAACTAATAAGGTTTAAGTTCAGATAATTCAAATAAGTTCAGTTTAGTTCAGATAAGTTTAAGAGAACATGGGCCTAGTATAGTGAATAATACATGCAATTTTAAGAATTGTTTTTTTTAGATCAGTTTAGGTTTATTGTTTATCAATTTATGCATGTTGCTTAATCATTTTAAACATATTTTTTTTTATATATACTTCATCCGTTTCATAATAAGTGAAACACTTACTATTTTAGAACGTTTCAAAATAAGTGAAACATACCTTAAATAGAAAAAAGAAAGTGACAAAATAACAATAGTACTCATCACAAACTTGTGTGGTTTGCTTTTCTCTCACCTCCTTTTAATAATGAAAAGGGTATTTTATGACTTTTTGGCTTTTAAAAGTAATTTATTAAATCTTGTGTCCAATCCCTATGTTTCACTTATTATGGAACGGAGGAAGTATAAGAAACTGAATTATATTTTTATATTGTTTACTAATCCTTTTAGGATTTTTTTCATTATTGTGAATGGATTTATCAATCCAAATTTTGGTTGATTCAAGAAAAAGTTGTGTACTAAATGTAGGAATATTAATGGTATATAGAAATATATCTATGTATATCCTTTCTCTTAAAAATTCCAAAATATAATTTGATTTATTTACGGATTAATCGAGCATTTCTTATTTTTGAATATTTGAACAATACTTATTGGCAATTTGAATTTCGTAGTACCATAACGTGTTTGAATTTCGTAGTATATTTATTTTGAACTTTTTCTTTTTGATTTTCAATTATCCTTGTTCTATTCGCTATTTCATTTTTTATTCGATCATTGAATAATTTGCCCAATAGGAATTGGGTTTGAATGAATAATTCAATAATCATATGCAAATATTAAAATTAGATTTACTATTGACATTTTTTTAAATATAGAAGGATTTCAATAATCTCATTTTTTTTTCTTTCATTTTCTAAGTTTCAAAAAATCAAATTATGGGCCGTTTTAGAACTTGAAAGAGCACTTTAAAAAATTCACGAATTGTATATGGAGTAGGTTGAAAAGAAGAAGGGACTTTTCGAGGCGGACCAAAAGGAAGGTCATAGTTTTTTATTGATAGAGTGAGAGTGTCTGTGAAAAAAAACTTTTTTCTTTTCCCGCGAAACTCTCTTGGCGCAAGATTAGCTTCTTCTGCTAACGTGCAACTGTCGCCATGGTAAGAGCTTCGAAGGGGAAATCAAAGAAGGTAAATGGTAGTATGCAAAAAGAGATAAACTAACGGAACCTTCTTCTACTCCTCAAGGACCGAAGTCAAATCAATGGCAAAATATAAAGTAATCTGAAGCACATAAATTTTTTTAGTACAATAATTGTAAAATGTCTGCTAATATAGCACAAACCCTCTTAACCAATCAAAAATAGATAAACCAATTCATTCTTTTAACAAATTCCTATAATCTCCCTATTTTTCTTCATTTCAGAGGATTATGAATCCAAATGGCCGAACCATTGAAGCATCACTTCCTAGAGCATTTTTGGAAAAGTTGGGACTGAATGAGAAAACGTGGAAATTAATATTTCCAAGGACCTCTATGTTTCTACATCTTCCATCTCTAATACTTCCTCCGTTCCATAATAAGTGAAACACTTACTATTTTAGAACGTTTCAAAATAAGTGAAACATACTTTAAATGGAAAAAAGAAAGTGACAAAATAACAAGAATACCCATCACAAACTTGTGTGGTTTGCTTTTCTCTCTCCTCCTTTTGATAATGAAAAAGGTATTTTATGACTTTTTGGCTTTTGAAAGTGATGTTTATTAAATCTTGTACCAAATTCCTATGTTTCACTTATTATGGAACGGAGGAAGTATTATTTAACCCAAGACCAGTACTTCTATAAGCAATCAATATTTCCTTGCTTCCCACTTGCAGTAGAGGCAAATGCAAACCCCCAAAGCTATAATGATAAATCTCGTTCACATATAGCTTCACCCAAGACTCTTTAACGCCGTAATCCTTCATAACCCAAAAGCCAAATCGAGTATAATTATCACCAAAATAAGAAGCAAAACAAAGGCACGAATCATAAATACTAATGGAACAATAGTTAACTGTAACTGCTTTCTCAGGTAATGGAATGCGAAAAAGAGTTTCGTTTCCGAAATGGAATGATGATATACAGTGTTCTTTTTTATTGTATTTGTGAAGTGACCCGTTTATGAAAACAACCTTACCCCAAGTCTCCTCAATTGGTGCATTATCACTAATAATTCTCCATTTATTGGTACCAAGTGTTTGTATTTCTACCAGAAAACTATTCGACTGTGTACACTTACCGATTCGAAGTACTTTGAATTGATGCGAAACAGGCGACATCCCAACCCCTCGCCTCTGCATAGTTACTACATGTAATTTGATCTAATTTGACAACCACATGTTGTCCCGTTACCAGATTGCATACAACATAAGGACCCCGATCCTTTGTACTCCTTAATAGGATTAGTCCATTGCATTCATTGATCGTCCTTAACTCCTTGTTCGACTTCATATATCTAGGGTTGAACCTAACCATCGCATCATCATCTTCAATAAGCTTACCTGTCTCATCAACCTTTGCGTGTTTATCTAAGTCAAGCAGCACAAACTTCATGCTCCCATAGAATCTACCATAAAGCAATAGGGTGGAATGAAGGAAGTCAATTCCGTGACTGTTGTATTCCAAAGTCAGACAATATATACAAGATACAAACTTAAAGTTAGGCTACTAATTAGCTAGCAGATTGCTATACAAAAGGTAACGTATAAATACTAACTAAAATAGCTTACTGATTGCTAGAATCATGGAAAGTAAATATTGACTAGCTAAAACAAGGATATGTACAATATTATAGAATATATGCTAAATATATTCTAACACACCCCCTCAGTCGAAGCAGGAGGTGCACGTATGCTTAGTCTGTCCCTAAAATCATTAAATAAAATGCGCGGAAGCCCTTTTGTGAAAATATCAGCAATTTGGTAACGGGACGGCACATGAAGCACACGGACTTCGCCACGAGCTACTTTCTCACGGACGAAGTGGATATCCATCTCAATGTGTTTGGTTCGTTGATGTTGAACAGGATTGCCGGACAAGTATATTGCACTCACATTGTCACAGTAAACTAAGGTAGCTTTTTGAATAGGACAATGCATCTCAAGTAATAAATTACGAAGCCAACATGAATCAGACACAACATTAGCAACACCTCTGTATTCGGCTTCAGCACTAGATCGAGAGAGAGTGGGTTGCCTTTTGGAGGACCAAGATACTAGATTGTCACCAAGAAAAACACAGTAACCAGAAGTGGACCTGCGTGTGTCAGGGCAACCACCCCAATCTGCGTCCGTGTAGGAGATAAGCCGAGTAATACTGGACTTGTACAATTGCAAACCGTGGGATAAAGTACCCTGAATATAGCGGATGATCCGCTTTAGAGCACTCATGTGCTCATTGGTCGGAGCATGCATATGAAGACAAACTTGTTGCACTGCATAAGAAATATCAGGTCGAGTGAAGGTAAGGTATTGGAGAGCTCTCCGCAAGGTCGCGATATTTAGTGGGATCATCAAAAAGAGTATCCGCATTAGCACTTAGTTTAGACTTAGTGTCAACCTGGAGTGGGACAAGAACTGCAGTTTGACATGCCTCGCACGTTCAATGATAGTGGCAAAGATATTGTTTTTGAGATAAGAATAAACCACTAGCATTATGAGAGACAAAGAATACCCAAAAAATAACTCAGGAGACCAAGATCCTTCATAGCAAACTCGGAACCCAAAAGTGTCATAATATACTTACGAAGGTGATCAGAAGAGGCCGTAAGTATAATGTCATCCACATATAAGAGAATATAAGCAATATCAGAACCATTCTTGTAAACAAACAAGGAGTGATCTGACTTACTATGAGAGAAGCCAATGGTAGCAACGAAATCAGCAAATCTTTGGTACCATGCTCGAGGAGCCTGTTTCAAACCGTAAAGAGATTTCTTCAAGAGACATACATAATCTGGATGAATTTTGTCACGAAAACCCAAAGGCTGGTGCATATAAACTGTTTCCTGCAGATGACCATGGAGAAAAGCATTCTTGACATCCATTTGATGAATGGACCAAGATTTAGAGAGAGCAATGCTAAGAACTGCTCGAATAGTAGCAGGTTTAACCACGGGGCTAAACGTTTCACCACAATCAACACCCTGCTGCTGTGTGTTACCATCACCTACAAGACGAGCTTTATACCTTTCAAAAGAACCATCAAATTTATGTTTATGTCTAAAAATCCACATAGAACGAATGACATTCACATTAGGAGGCCTAGGTACTAGCTCCCAAGTCTTATTATCAATCAAAGCATTAAATTCATCTAACATCGCATTTTTCAAATTTTGATCATGAAGTGCACTAATAGGGTTCTTTGGGATTGGTGAAATATTTGTAGTGGTGTCTGTGGCTAAATTGGAAAAATACTTTGGATTAGGTTTGAAAATGCCATGAGATGAACGAGTTGTCATGCGAAGAGATTGGGAAGTATTAAGCCTAGGAGGTTCGTTTGAGTGGATAGGTGAGGATAATGGTGGGTCTGGGTGGGTTGTAGAGTGAACTGGGCTGCTGGAAGTATATGAATTGGGAGTAAGAGAAATGGTGGGAGTGGGCTGGGTAGTGACGGGGCCCAACAGAAATGGGACAGCACTTGGGGACGAAGAAATGGTGGGAGAAGAAGTTGGGCGCGGGCTGGTCTGCGGCCCAGTGGGAGGAGTGAGTGAAGTGGGGTCCACAGAAGGCTCCGGCCCAGATCCAGTAGTGGGCCTGGATGCATTGTGGGGCGCTGAATTTTGTGGAGTAGGCTGATGTGTTTGTGGAAGGTTTGTGAAGGGAGGAAGAATAGGCTCACTTAAAAAATCATAGTGGGAGGCAGTGACTTTGTGAATTTTAGAGAATGGAAATTCTGTTTCTACAAAGCGGACATGCCGAGAGATAATGATTTTTCCACTAGACATATCATAACACTTGGAACCACGATGACTAGGTGCTGGACCAAGATAAACACAAGGGGTTGACCGTTCTTGTAATTTGTGAATGGTCGGAGAAGGGAAAAGGGGATAACATAAACATCCAAATATACGTAAATCGGAGTATTTTGGGGTACTTCGATAAAGAATTTGAGTGGGGGACTGATAATTCAAGACTTTAGATGGAAGTATGTTTAGAAGATAGGTTGCCATGGAGAGTGCATGATGCCAAAAGGAAAGTGGCATAGATGCATGAATGAGGAGTGTCCGAATGATATTATTGATAGATTTTATATGGCGCTCAGCTTTCCCGTTTTGAGGGGAAGTATGAGGACAAGAAAGACGAAAAAGCATGCCATTGTGATCAAAAAATTGTTTAAGAGTGCCATTAATATATTCCGTGCCATTATCACATTGAAAAGTCTTAATATTACGTTCAAATTGAGTCTTGACTAAAGCATGAAAAGATAGGAAAAGTTGTTTCACTTGTGATTTTTTGGCTATGGGAATAGTCCATAAAAATTTGCTATAGTCATCCAGAAAAAAGAACATAATAACGATGGCCGGAAGAACTAACAATAGGAGAAGTCCACAGATCACTATGAATAATATCAAATGGAAGATAAGTAAACGACAAAGAGTCATAAAATGGCAACTTAGCATGTTTCCCAAGAGGACAAGAAGAACAATAAATTTTACAAGCCTTATTATTACAATCAATAAAACTTTTTCTACTAAGATTTTGAAGGATAGCATCGCCTGGGTGGCCAAGACGTTTGTGCCAAATAGCTGGAGAAATAGTAGAAAAGGCAGAATGATTGAAAGATGAGGTGGCTTGTGTGTTGGAGAATAGTGGATAAAGATCCCCGGTGCTATCACATCTCATTAGCTTGACCCCCGTCTGTAAGTCATTGACAGAAAAACCAAATGGGTCAAATTCTACAGAAACCAAATTGTCGATTGTGAATTTACGGACAGAGATCAGGTTTTTGATAAGTTTAGGAGAATGTAAAACATTGTTTAGCCGAAAGGGGAGGTGAGGTGGAGGTAATTTAGTGCAACCATGACCAATAACAGGAATTAAATGACCACTACCAACAACAATGTTATGATGCTTATTGCTTGAATTGAAATAAGATGAGAGAATACCTGAGTCTGCAGTCATGTGAGATGTAGCACCCGTATCCATGTAATAGTTCCCGTCCGGTTGAGTGAAAGAAAGAGCATGCATAGCGGCCTCAATGTCAGTTGGAGTATAACCGGGAGAAGGTGATGCAAAAGAAGAGGCCATGGCATTGTAGGACTGAGGCCGTGGACCAAGGAGCCCATTAGAAGGGCGCTGCTGGGCAGAGTTCATGGGCCTTGGCTGCCAAGGATACGCTGGAAATGGACATGGAGGAACGGACCAGCCTGGCCAAGGGTACTGCTGCCACGCTGGAGCTTGCGGAGAGGATCCACGTGGCTGCCACGTGGCCGCCGCTCACCGTTATTGAGCCCGGCCGCCGATGCGGGCCTTTTCCCTTCCCTTTGTTTTTATGATGACGATTTTTATTATGTTGGCCACGCTTGGAATTAGAAGAAGCGTAATCGGATGAGGAGTTAGATGCTGCTACCATGGCTGCCGTGCTCTTAGCACCAGAGCCACCATTTTCACGAGCAGTCCGAGCTTTAATGGTGCGCTCAGCCATTTTTAATCTGGACCGACAACTTTCGAACGAGGGCAAAGGATCCTGATTTTGAATATAATCCACCGTACCGCTATAGGCCTCCGGTAATGAGCCAGTAAGACGAAGAACAAGCCGACTATTTGTAACCTGTCAGCAATGGATTGAAGATGATTACAGTAATTATCAATGGAAGTAAAATCCTCAAAATCAGCATTGGTGAAATCCTCTTCGAGATGAGTTGCCCGAGAAGCCTTGTTATCCTGAAAGAGAGACTCAAGGCGTTTCCATGCCCCCTCGGCCGTGTCATTGCGACGGAGGTTGGCTAGGAGGAGATCAGATGAAATTGTGCCGTAAATCCAAAGGTAAAAGAACGGCATCAAGACGGTTCCAGAGACTAAGGTCCTCGGATTTCGTAGTCTCATAAGTAGCCCGAGCTTTTGCGTCGGTTGGAGGAACCAGATGATCATAAAGATCATAGACTCTAGCAAGATTGGTGAAGAGGGTGGCCCAAGAATGATAAAGAGACTGCTCATTATCTAATGTAACGGGGACTAGAGATTTAACATTAGTAATAGTGAGCGCGAGGATGGTACTTGGGTGTCTCGACTCATGTTTGAAAGGGAGAGAGAGAGGGAGGGAAGAAAGAAAAGACTGGAGTATGGTTTGCTAGAGTTGGCGGAATAGGATCGTAGCTTTGTCTGATACCATGAAGGAAGTCAATTCCGTGACTGTTGTATTCCAAAGTTAGACAATATATACAAGATACAAACTTAAAGTTAGGCTACTAATTAGCTAGCAGATTGCTATACAAAAGGTAACGTATAAATACTAACTAAAATAGCTTACTGATTGCTAGAATCATGGAAAGTAAATATTGACTAGCTAAAACAAGGATATGTACAATATTATAGAATATATGCTAAATATATTCTAACATGGAATAACAACCAGAAGAACGACGTAAATCAGAAAACTCACGACTAGTGATGATATCATACCAATCTTTGCAAACAACCTTAGAGTTTAAGCATGTTTTAGTTGGGAGTCTTGATAAGATATCCCCTATTATTGGAGATGGAATTTCTTCAAAAGGGGAACGAATTAATTCCACTATCTTCACCATTGTCTAGAAAAGTTTCCAATTAATCCTGTACAATTAAGCACGAGTTTAAGCAGATCAATAAAAGCTCTGTCATACATATTGCCACAGAACAATGAATGTTTGAAATTTATAATAGGTTAGAATATATATTTCATTAAAGAGACAACTCTAGATAAAAAGTAGTGAGTAAAACATGGTAACACCTATCAATTATCATGACTCATGAGTCATGAGAGTAAAAGCGCAAGGAGGAGTACAATATCCGAAAAAGAGAAAAAACACAGATATAAATTTGCAGTACTTGTGTTGATTTTCTGAACAGCACAAAGAAGAAGTTTTTTTCCATTTAAAAAAATTATCCTCAAACTCCCACATCAACAACATAAACACATAACGAACCCTACTTCAAACAAATCAAACACCAATTTCCATTTAAAATAATCGCAGATTTTTTTTTTTGCTAATTAAGTAAGTAGATTAATGAAACATCATGTTTACAACCTAACCATCATCCTAGATGAAGGCAACCTCCTTACATCATAGGAAGATAAAGACCAAAAGGTCACTAGTACACAATCATGTAACTGATTACAAACTCATAAACCAGTTGTAATCTCTTCTAGACACTTTTTGAGGCATCACAGCTAAAACTCTGGTCTTAATGTCATTCTTTAATCTCTTAACACTTATATCTATACTAGGATTACATTGATTCCAATACACTGAATTCCTAGCAATCCAAATAACTTCTCATATACATTGATTAATGCTAGCAAGTATGACATTCTTCTGGAACTTGGTCTTCCCCTCTCTTGTACTCTTCTAAGGCAAAGAATCGCAAGTCTGTTGCAATGAATTGAACACCAAGCCAAGCCTTAACTTGTTTTAAACAAGCCTTACTATAGATGCAATCAAAGAATAAATGCTGGTGTGTCTCAGCAGCGTTTGAACAGATCAAACATTGATCAGTAGCACTGATCCCATAAGCTGCAAGTCTTGATGTTGTCCGTAGTCTTTCCCTGTCTGACTAACCAAGTAATGAATCTATGTTTAGGTGTGCCTAATCTGCTCCAAACCACAGAACCCCATGTTACTGTAGTAAATGCACCACATAACTTCTCATAAACTTTTGAAACAGAATATGGTTGCATCTGATTGAGTTCATCTTGTGTCATCACAGCTTTCAAATGTTCTTTAACTCTACACAACTTCTTCCAATACCAACTAGCACCAGCATTAGGTACATAGTTCCACCAATTGCCTTCCTTTAAATATACTGAACTTATCCATTTCAACCAAACACTGTCCTGCTTAGTTGAAACAGCCCAGACATACTTGCCTAAAAAAGCAATATTCCCAAGTTCAACATTTCGAACCCCAATCCTCCTGCCGATTTTGGCTCGCAGAATCTTGTCCCATGCTATGGCACCAGGCTTTTGACTGAAATATTGTCCATTCCACAAAAAAGCCCTACAAATTTTACAAATTTCTTGTAAAACTTTCTTAGGAGATATAAAAACTTGTGCCCAGTACATGTGCAAACTAAGTAGTACTGAGTTTACAAGCAATGCTCTTGCTGTGTATGAGAGATTCCTAGAACTCCATACTCTTATCCTGCTTGTCATTTTCTCTATAAGAAATCTTTTTAGAACAGATTGGCACCCCCAGGTATTTGAATGGTAGTCTGTGTTGAGCAAAGCCTGATACTTCAGCAATCCTTTGCTTGACAAGAGGATCCATCCCACATGTATACATAGCTGACTTACCAATATTTGCCTTCAAACCAGAAGTGTCTGAAAAGAGCTTAAAAGCTCTTAGAAGCAAATATATAGAAACAAAATCACCTTTACAACACAGTATCAAGTCATCTGCAAAACTAAGATGTGTTAATCTCATCTCTTTGCATCTAGGGTGGAACTTGAATTGCTCTAAATCACTCAGCTTTGTCAATATCCTTGACAAATACTCCATACACAAGACAAATAGTAAGGGTGACATGGGGTCACCTTGCCTTAATCCTCTTGAAGATTTAAAAAAATCTCTCATAGTTCCATTGAGCATGATTGAAAACATTGGAGTGGAGACACATGTCATCACTAATGCCCTAAAGGATTCAGGGAAACCCAATGCAATTAACATTTCATTCAAAAACTCCCAACATACTGTATCATATGCTTTCTGCATATCAATCTTCATCATACAGCTGGGTTTGACTTGCTTCCTTCCATAATGCTTCACAAGATCCTGAAGTACCATAATATTATGGACTATGTATCTGCCATGAACAAAACCACTTTGATTCTCCATGATCAAATCTAGAAGCACTTGTCTCAACCTACCACATATAGCTTTTGTTACACATTTGTAGAGTGTGTTACAACAAGCTATGGGCCTAAACTCTGTGACATTGTGAGGACATTTGGTTTTAGGCACCAGAGTTAAAATAATGTGATTTAACTCCTTTAAAATATTACCACTCTGAAGAGCATCAAGTATAGCTGTTGTAACCTCTTCACCCACAATAGGCCAGGCATCCCTGTAGAAATGACATCCAAATCCATCTGCTCCTGGTGCCTTGCACCCAGGAATAGAAAAAAAGTGCTTTCTTCACTTCTTGCTCAGTGTAAGGAGCAGTTAGGATATTTCTATGTTCTTCTGTAATGACAGGACCATCTTGCACAAGTTGAATGTTTACAGACTTCCTAGCATTATGATCTTTACACAAAATATGTTCATAATACTCTAAGAAAGCCTTAGTCACACCCTCCGAAGTATCCTCGCCATACACCACTTTGCATCATGTATGCTATACACACCGATTCTTCAATTTTCTTTCTTTTATACTCGATGAAAAAGTGATGTATTCTCATCACCATCTTTTATCCAAGCACTCTTAGCCTTTTGTGCTAGGAATTCTATATGAGCTTTATGTTTCATGTGATAATCTTTAACTGCTTGAAGTTCAGCTTCTGCAAATTCTAAGTTCTCAGGGTTATCATGCATCTTCCTCTGTGCCTCTGTCATGATCTAATGAGCTTGTAATTCTGCAGCCTGGATATCATTGAAACCTTCTTTATTCAATAATTTCAATGCAAATTTGATAGCCTTCAATTTCTTTACCACTTTAAACATCTGAGTCCTCTGTATCTCTGTATTCCATGCTTCTCTGACTCTTGCTTCAAAAAGTGGTGAATGTCTCCACATTGTGAAGTATTTAAATGGTTTATAACCATCTCTTTGATCGGGATATACAAAAAAAATTTGAATGATCAAAATCCCCCTCACCATGAAATGAAGCTTCAAGCGAAAGAGAATTCCTCCTGCCATGCTTGATTTGCCAACATTCTCGTCCAACTTTAGAAAAGACCCTAGCCTCACCTTGTTGCTTGTTGTTCCAGGTAAAAAAATTACCTGAGCTCTTTATGTCTTCTAAGTCACACTGCAACATACACTGCTTTATATCCCTCATTTCTGCTTCCCTCACTTGTGCACCCAATCTTTCATCAGTGTTCATCACACAATTAAAATCTCCACAGACCAGCCAAGGTGTTTTCACAGCAAGTTTTTTTAAATCTTTCCACAAGATTTCTCTTCTTGCTTTTTCATTGAACCCATATATAAAAGTACAATGAAAACCACTCCTACCACTAACTGCTTGTATATAGCAATGCAATAATTGACTTGTACCTAACAATACATTTACCTGAAAACTCCCAGGTTTCCATGCCAACACTAACCTTCCTCAATCCTCCTGCATGAAAGCTTGAATTGGTAGTGAAGCACCAGCCATTAACCACTCTCTGGTATAGCCTCCCAAGATTGTGAGGCTTTACCTTTGTCTCTAAGAGGCAAACAACACCCACAGAAATTTTGTGTATATAATGATATACTTCTTTCTGTTTATAAATGCTGTTAATACCTCTTAAATTCCAACATAGGATTTTATCCATGTGGAATAGGAGGAACTCCCCCTCCTGAATTATCATCATTCATATTGACTTCATTACTAACCACAACATTCTGCTGTATTTCTACTCCATTCAAAGCATGAAATGTGTTCTGGATGTGTGTTTGTTTCACCAGAGCTTGCCTAACCTTAATAGGTTTTAAAGGCTTTTGAAACCCTTCCTGATCCACTTCAACTTTTTTTTGTATTGGAATGGAGGATGGAATAAATTGTTGCTCTTCCATCACAGCTTGTACTTGAACTTGCTCTGGAACAGAAACTTCAGATTGTTGTACCACATCCCTAGTCTCAACTTGCACATTTCTTTTTGGTACCCAGACTTGCTTTATTCTCTTCACTCTGCACTGTTGAGTAGTGTGGCCCATAACCTTACAATTGTGACATTGTATTGGTTTCCATTCAAATGTAACAGGCACTTCGGTCAACTCACCTAATTCATTCCAAAAGTGAATTGAATCTGGAAATTGCTGATCAATTTTCACCTCAACTAAGACCCTTGCATATTGAATTTTATCTTTGTGCCTAGTTTCATCATCTCTTTTAATTGGATCACCAATTTGTGAAACAATCTTATGAAGAGACTTTTCTCCCCAATATTTCAGGTGTAATTTCAATTGCACCCATATTGGCAAGGTTTTCAAATCTTCCTTCTCTAGATCCATATCAACAGTCCATGGCTTCATAATGACAGGTTTTTAATCAAAAAAGAAATGTCCAGCAAGAATTTTGTCTCTGGAATCCATAGCTCTGAATCTTACTAGGAACATCCCCTTCTTGACCAACACAACCTTATCAATGCCATATTGTCTCCAAACTCTACGCAAATATCCCTCCATTACTTGAATTGGTGGATTAGCTCCCACAACATAGCATATAATAGATGAATTCCAGAAGTTAATTTCATCTACTATATCCTCCAATTCAATATGCACCGCAGTGATTCCATTAACATTATCAGTTCTATCATCAATTGTAGGTCCAGTCATATCAACAACAACATCATTTTCAATTTCAACCGCATGATTTGTAACAATAACATCATTCTAACCATTCAAATCATCATTACATTCCTCTTCTAACAATTGCTGTAAAACTGGAATGTTACCTGACAGAGGATTAGAGTAATCAGCTCGATATGATTTTCCAGCACTATCATGAATTGATTGCAACCATTCAATGAATGTGTGCCTAATTTCCGATTGCTGCTGTAGATTCTGAATTGATGATTTTGGAGTTAGAATTTCACCTAATCCAAAATCCAATGCCTCAATTCCCATTATCTCGTCCATCGATCTTGTTCGCAAAGCTTGAGAATCTGAAGTTGGTCCTCTAGCTTGCTTCTTCCCTTTTTCTTGACTCGTACTCTGAGTTTTCTCACTAGTTTTCCGTGCCATGGCAACGGCGCAGAGCGTCGAAAGAATCCTAGTAAGCTTTTAGCAGAGCAGCTATATAATAATTGCAGATTTGAATTTATAAATATATACAAACCCTAAACCTGTGAAACCCAAGAAAAAACAAACTCCAAATTTTGTGATTAACAAGTATAAAAACGATGATCAAGCCACATACCTTATTTTAGCTGTTTTTTTTTTTCACAAATCTCTTGCAACTATGGTCCTATGTAGTCTACGCAGCGTTCCTGCCAATTTTGGGAGATGAAGTGGCGTGAACCGTGAAGGTAATGTGGAGATTAGTAGATAGGGAGGCACTTGTTAGTTTTCTTCACCAGAATATTGTTTTCGAGTCAGTGAAATAAAAAGGTTCTTAACAGGTGAAAAACTCAAAATTTTGGATACTTTTTATATACTTAACTCCTCCTAATCTAATCAATATCATATCATATATATATATATAACTAATATATAAAGCAGAGTACAAAAGCCAGATCGCGAAGCCGCGACATTTGGCAAAAGCCAGATCACGAGGCCGTGACATTTGGCAAAAGCCAGATCACGAGGACGTGACATTTGGCGTTCTCATTGGTGGACGCCATTTGTCGCGCTCATTAAGTGTCATGTCATATTTTTAAAAAAAATATAAATAGAGTTCTTAATTGATTAAAATACAAATAGAGTTTAGGATAAGAATAAATAGAGTTGGTTTCACAATGCAAAACTAAAATATGGTAAATTGATTATAACTTTAAATATATAGTTCATAAAATTATAATTTTTGTACCATTGGAAAGTGTTTAAAAGTACTTTAAAATAAGATCTATTTATACTATATTTAAAATTTTATATTAAAGTAACCTATAAAAGGAAACATTGACTATATACTAACGTATTAAAGTAACCTACTACGATTGGAATTAGCGATTCAATTAACCTACTGCAATTGGAATTAGGGATTCAATTAGAATTAGGATTGTTATAAGATATTCAATAAGAATGTGGTCGCCATTTATATCATATCATATAACTAATATATAAAGCAGAGTACAAAAGCCAGATCGCGAGGCCGCGACATTTGGCAAAAGCCATATCACGAGGCTGCGACATTTGGCAAAACCCAGATCACGAGGCCGCGACATTTGAAGTCCTCATTAGTGGACGCCATTTGTCGCACTCATTAAGTGCCATGTCATATTTTTTTAAATATAAATAGAGTTCTTAATTGATTAAAATACAAATAGAGTTTAGGATAAGAATAAATAGAGTTGTGTTCACAATGAAAAACTAAAATAAAGTAAATTGATAATAACTTTTAATATATAGTTCGTAAAATTATAATTTTTGTACCATTATAAAGTATTTAAAAAGTACTTTAAAATACGATCCATTTATACTATATTTAAAATTTTATATTAAAGTAACCTATAAAAGGAAACATTGACTATATACTAAAGTATTAAAGTAACCTACTGCAATTAGAATTAGCGATTCAATTAACCTACTGCAATTGGAATAAGGAATTCAATTAGAATTAGGATTGTTATAAGATATTCAATTAGAATGTGGTCGCCATTTATATAAAGCAGAGTACAAAAGGCAGCTCACGAGGTCATGACATTTGGCGTTCTCATTGGACACCATTTGTCGGGTTCATTAATTGTCATGTCATATTTTTTTTTGAATATAAATAGAGTTTTAAATTGATTACAATACAAATAGAATTTAGGATAAAAATAAATAGAGTTGCGTTCACAATGAAAAACTTAAATATACTAAATTGATTATAACTTTTAATATATAGTTCGTAAAATTATAATTTTTGTACCATTGGAAAGTGTTTAAAAAGTACATTAAAATTAGATCCATTTATACTATATTTAAAATTTCATATTAAAGTAACATATAAAAGGAAATATTGACTATACTAAGGTATTAAAGTGACCTACTGCAATTGGAATTAGCGATTCAATTAGAACAGGGGCGGTTCTTGGCCCATGCAGTATAGGCGACGGAATAGGGCCCCCAAAATAGAGGGCCCCCGAAATATATTATATGTATTAGATGTTTGAAAGAAAAAAAAAAAGCAAAGCATTTGGATCAGTGGTAAAGTGGTAAGGAATGGGGAGAAGTGACGCGGGTTCTATTCTTGTTAGGTGCAAAATTTATTTACTGCTTCAAATTCTCAATTCCCCATTAATGCTACTCTCTCCTCCTAACTCTCTCTCATTAATTTCTACTCATCCTCCCATATTTTTTTGCAATTTTCCAATAAAATTGTCTCTTAAACTCCAATTCAACAAATTCAGTTTATCGAAATACAATGATGTATTGCTACTCTGAACTCTAATCTACGCCATTGATTTGAAGAAGCAGCCTGGGTAATTTTTTTTTCCGATTAATTTTACTTTCGCTTTTATGTGGTTCAATCAATAATTCTGAATTTCTAATTGAATGTATTTTTTACTTTCTTTCTACATATTTCAGTTTTAGTTGTTATTTCATCCAATTTCAAAGAATCGTGAATCATCCAAGGGTTATCAATTGGAATCAATCAAGCGAATCTTGGTGTTTTCTGATCTATCTCTATTTTTATTTAATTTCTCATCTCTATTTATATCTAAATATTTGTTTGTTTATAATTATTTGATATGTTGAGAAAATATACTTCTAGGCATGAAAAACGCAAAAAAAAACAAGAGAGTAGAACAGTTGATTCAATCTCAAAAAGGTGCTTTGGATAGATTTTTTTCTAAGGAACCCCAAGTAGGCGAAAGATCTTCTAATTCTGAATGTGAAAATGTTGAAATTAATGTTGAACCTGAAAATGTTGATAATGATGAAAACAGGGAGGGAGATGTTAACATAGATAATAGTAATAAGATTTCAGTGGACTTGCTATGATGGCAATTGAGAGTGATATTCTGGAGGATATTGATGTACAATGTGTTGTTGGTGATTTTGCTTCTAAATGTGCAAAAAGAACAACACTTTTCAAGTAGATGTGTTTAGATTATTTTAATATGATGTAATTAGATATTATTTTTAATATAAAAGTAATTTTTTTAATTGAGAATCTAATATTTTTTATGAACTAAATATGAAGGGCCCAATTTTAAGTGAGCGTATAGGGCCCCCGTTATGTTTGCCCCACCCCTGAATTAGAATTAGGGTTAAAGTATAAAAGTAACCTACTGCAATTGGAATTAGGGATTCAATTAGAATTAGGGTTGGTCGCGACATTTGGCGTCTTCATTGGACGCCATTTGTCGTGCTCATTAAGTGCCATGTCATATTATTTTTTAAATATAAATAGAGTTCTACATTGATTGAAATACAAATAGAGTTTAGGATAAGAATAAATAGAGTTGGGTTCACAATGAAAAGCTTAAATATAGTAAATTGATTACAACTTTTAATATATAGTTCGTAAAATTATAATTTTTGTACCACTGGAAAGTGTTTAAAAATTATTTTAGAATAAGATCCATTTATAATATATTTAAAATTTTATATTAAAGTAACATATAATTTATGCATGATAGAGTGAATGTCTGAATCATATAGTGAGAATCTGCATGATATAGTGAGTGTCGAAATGATATAGTGGATTGTTCAGAAATGATGTAGTTTCTCCATGATATAGTATGTTTCTGAATGACATAGTGAGTTTCTTCATGACATATAAATTAGAAACCAACTTCAAAGATAATGACAAAATCATATTATAACTTTTAGTTGTTCTATATATCAGACAAAAATAACGGCCAAAAATAGGGGTGTAAATATATAAAAACTCAACCTTTTCTTCACGAAAAAAGTCCGGGTATTTGCCCGGGTCCCAATACTAGTAACTAATAAATAAAGCAGAGTACAAAAGCCAGATTGCGAGGCCACGACATTTGGCAAAAGCCATATCACGAGGCTGCGACATTTGGCAAAACCCAGATCACGAGGCCACGACATTTGGCGTCCTCATTGGTGGACGCCATTTGTCAAGCTCATTAAGTGCCATGTCATATTTTTTTTTAAATATAAATAGAGTTCTTAATTGATTAAAATACAAATAGAGTTTAGGATAAGAATAAATAGAGTTGGGTTCACAATGAAAAACTAAAATATAGTAAATTGATTATAACTTTTAATATATAGTTTGTAAAATTATAATTTTTGTACCATTAGAAAGTGTTTAAAAAGTACATTAAAATAAGATCCATTTATACTATATTTAAAATTTTATATTAAAGTAACCTATAAAAGGAAACATTGACTATATACTAACGTATTAAAGTAACCTGCAGCAATTGAAATTAGCGATTCAATTAACCTACTGCAATTGGAATTAGGGATTTAATTAGAATTAGGATTGTTATAAGATATTCAATTAGAATGTGGTCGCCATTTATATAAAGCAGAGTACAAAAGCCAGCTCACGAGGTCGTGACATTTGGCGTTCTCATTGGACGCCATTTGTCGAGCTCATTAATTGTCATGTCATATTTTTTTTTAATATAAATAGAGTTCTAAATTGATTACAATACAAATAGAATTTAGGATAAAAATAAATAGAGTTGCGATCAAAATGAAAAACTTAAATATACTAAATTGATTATAACTTTTAATATATAGCTTGTAAAATTATAATTTTTGTACCATTGAAAAGTGTTTAAAAAGTACTTTAAAATAAGATCCATTTATACTATATTAAAATTTTTATATTAAAGTAACATATAAAAGGAAATATTGACTATACTAACGTATTAAAGTGACCTACTGCAATTGGAATTAGCGATTCAATTAGAATTAGGGTTAAAGTATAAAAGCAACCTACTGTAATTGGAACTAGGGATTCAATTAGAATTAGGGTTGGTCGCGACATTTGGCTTCCTCATTGGACGCCATTTGTCGCACTCATTAAGTGCCATGTCACATTATTTTTTTAATATAAATAGAGTTCTAAATTGATTAAAATACAAATAGAGTTTAGGATAAGAATAAATAGAGTTGGGTTCACAATGAAAAACTTAAATATAGTAAATTGATTACAACTTTTAATATACGGTTTTTTCACCAGGTACCCCTGAGGTTTCTCAATATTCACCTGGTACCCTTGCGTTTTCCAAAATTCACCAGGTGCCCCTGAGGTTTGGAAAAATTCCTTAAATGGCCCTGCCGTTAAGTTTCCGTCACATTCTTAATTCACCAAATACCCTTAGGTTTGATAAGTTTCCAACCACTTTCTCCCTCCTCCCCCCCCCACCCCCACCCACCCAACTTGAAACCACACCTCCCCACCCCCACCCACCCACCCTCCCTACCGGAAACCCTTCCCAACTCTCGCGGCAACCACCGGTCTCACAACCCCCTCCCCCACCCACACCACTTGCCTCTACCACCCCCCGCGAGTAACCCCCACCCACCTCACTGGAAACCCTTCCCCACTCTTTGCGGCAACCACCGGCCTCACAGCCCCCTCCCCCACCCACACCACTTGCCTCTACCACCCCCCCGCGAGTAACCCCCCCACCCCCAAGCTAGGAGGACAAGAGCCAAGTGAAAACTCTTCAAGTTCAAACCTTTCCTAGATTGAAAACTACCAGTAAATAAATCATACATTTGCAAATCTGTACCAGCTATACCGAAAATAAAATGTAAGAAAAAAAGATCCCTACTCACAGTGGCGGATCCAGGAATTTTCTAATGGTGGTTCACCACCAATTACCGTTCACTAAACCAAAATACTTTTTAATAAAAAATACTCCAAACTAAATTTCAATCGAAAAGAAAATAAATATATAACCAATAATTATACAAAAAACAACCAATTAGTACTAGAAAAACCAAATATCCATATAATACTACAAAATACAATAAAATAGTAGTAAAATTATTACAATTGTTCGCAACGAGTTTTCATGTTTTGATATCGATTTACAATATCATTTATGCTAACATTTAAAAACAAATCATTTTCTAAATAAGTAATTAATCAAACAATCATTCAACATTTGATCTCCCATACTATTACACAATTTGTCTTTCACTTGCGTCATTCCAGAAAATACCCTTTCCACACTTGCCGTCGCAACTAGTATTTTGTATAAAGGGATCTCCAATTTTTATGTTAATTGTTTTGGAAAGGAAATTGACAATATCCTTTTGGTGTTCTCTTCATTCTAAAATTAATTTTAACTTTAATTATATCTTTTTATCAACCACTCTTTACAAGATAATAATATAAATCAAAATCATACGATTCATACGGTAAAGTAACAAATTGATAACTCTACTTTGAAAAGTTTATGATATTATTTAGTTTAGTAACAAATTAAGTGTTTAATTTATATTTTACAAATTACAAAAAGCAACAAGTAACAAATTGGAAAAAGAAAGAACAAAAACAACATTAGCATCAATTAACAGAAAAAGTAAAACTTTGAAAAAGTTAAATCACCTATTGCCTGTAATGTCGCAACCAGGCATTCAATAGAGGGGGCCCACGCCTCTTAGAGTCTTCCATTAATGTTGCACTACTTTTTTGGAGAAAAGTACTTAGTAACAGACTTTCTCTCTATTCTTTTACTTTTTAATCTGACATCTACCCTTTTTGGGGGATTGAGGTGTATTATGTACTCCTAACCTAGATAGTAGAGTTATGCGGTCGTATGACTCCACAAATTTTCCTCTCTTTATTTGTTTTTTTAACTGAACTTCTATTCGTCGCCCCAAAATTACTTAAAATCGCCCCGGTCCCACCAAACATTTCCAATTTTACCCTTCCTTTGTTTTTCTTTTCTTTTCCCAAACCACCACCTCACCGCCACAACCAGCCCCACCACCACCTCCAGCCCCACCGCCCACCTCAAGCCCCACCGCCACCTCGTCAACCACTCATATTGCGAAAATTTTTTTGGGGCTAAGGGTCGAACGTCTCGGCCAGACGTTCGACCCATGGCCCGAACGTCCGGCCTCGGACGTTCGGGCCATAGGGCGAACGTTTGGCCAGAAGTTGGACCCATGGCCCGAACGTCCGAGCCAAACGTTCGGGCCATGGGTCCAACTTCCCGGCCAAACGTTCGCCCCCTTTAAAAATTTTGAAATTTTTTTGTTAAGGGGCGAACGTCGCCAGGACGTTCGCCCCATGGCCCGAACGTCGGCTCGGACGTTCGGGCCATGGGTCGAACGTCCCGGCAGACGTTTCCCCATGGCCCGAACGTCCAGGCCGACGTTCGGGCCATGGGCGAACGTCTGGCCAGACGTTCGCCCCTTAGCCCCAATTAAAATTTTTTTTTTTACGGGGTGGGTGGTGGCAAGTGGTGGCGTGTGGCGGTGGTGGTGGGTGGTGGCAGTGTGGTGGTGGGTTGTGGCAGGTGGTGGCAGGTGGTGGCGGGGGTGGTGAGTGGTGGAAAAAGGAGAAGGGTAAAATAGTAAAGTCAAAGTGGGACCGGGGCGATTTTAAGTAATTCTAGGGCGATGTTTAACAAACCTCTTTTTAATGCTTTGGTGCACGTGCACCGGCGTGTTATGTTCTACATCCGCCACTGCCTACTCACCACAAGCCTCGGTTTTCGGTACTTCAAGTGTCTTTGCAGGCATATTCGGATATAGTTATATTACTAAATGTTTCTTGCCGCAAGAATCACTTAGTAAATTTCATCATGCTGTTTACAACAAAGTCCCGATTCAAATCAAAAGGTTCAAGATTCCAAAGCAAAATTCATAACATTATCCAAAGCCTCACACACAGCCTATTTTCACAAATCAAGGCCAAGTCATACCAAAAGCATATATGTGTCTCGGAAATTTTGCCTTAAGTTTACCTATGGTGGCTAACTTGTGCCAACTTTTAACACCTACCTTATACATCATAATATGAAAGACCTCTAAAAGATCGGTCTCACGAATTGGTGAATTGGAGACGAGGGGAGGGGTGGCGAGACCCGAAGCTAGGGGGTGGTGGAGGGGGGGGGGGTCGTTCGCGGGGAGGGAGGAAGGGGTCGGAAGGGAGGGGGGAGGATTTCGGGGTTGGGGAAGGGGAGGGGGGGAGGATTTCGGGGTTGGGGAAGGGGATGGGGGAGGTTTTCGGGGTGGTTGTGTCGGTGGTTGCGGTGGCCGCAGGGTGAGAGATGGTGGGGTTAGGGGTGGCGGGGGCCGCCGGGTGGCGGTGTTGTGTTGACGGTGAGGTGGGGTCGGGTTGGTGATGTTGCTGTTGGGTGGGGGCTGCAAGGGTGGGGTGAGGGGAGGTGGTGGGGTTTGGGTGGTTAGGACATTAGGGTGGGGTGGGGTTAGGGGTTAGGGAAAGAGATAGGTTAATTAGGTTCAATTAGAGTTAATTAGGATTAATTAAGTACTCCCTCTCGTCCCGAATACTCTTTACACTTTCCTTTTCATTTGTCCCGTATACTCTTTTACACTTCTATTTTTAGATATGACCCACTATTATTTTAATCCTTCTACCTTTTAACCATTGGCCCACACTCTCTCTCCTCCAAATAAAATAATACTATTCCTACTACCTACCAACTCTAACTAGGCCCACACTCTCTCTCCACTAAATAAAATAATACTACTTTTACTACCTACTAACACCTATCACATCTACTTTTTTAATAAAATAGCAATTGATAACCAAACAACAATTATCATCTAAAACTACGTGCCCTGATAAGTGTCAAGAGTATTCTGAGACGGAGGGAGTATTAATTAGGTTAGTTAGGGGTTAATTTGGTTGATTTAACCTTAATTACTAACGGAGTTGACGATCGTTAGTCATTAAGGGTATTTTGATGATTTCTCAAAACCACAGGGGCACCTAGTGAATTTTGGAAAACGCGAGGGTACCAGGTGAATATTGAGAAACCTCAGGGGTACATGGTGAAAAATCCGTTTAATATATAGTTCGTAAAATTATAATTTTTGTACCATTGGAAAGTGTTTAAAAAGTATTTTAGAATAAGATCCATTTATAATATATTAAAAATTTTATATTAAAGTAACATATAATTTCTGCATGATAGAGTGAATGTCTGAATCATATAGTGAGAATTTGCATGATATAGTGAGTGTCGAAATGATATAGTGGATTGTTAAAAAATGATGTAGTTTCTGCATGATATAGTATGTTTCTGAATGATATAGTGAGTTTCTTCATGACATATAAATTAGAAACCAACGTCAAAGATAATGACAAAATCATATTATAACTTTTAGTTGTTCTATATCAGACAAAAATCACGATAAAAAATAGGGGTGTAAATATTAAAAAACTCTACATCTTCTTCACAAAAAAGCCCGGGCATTTGTCCGGGTCCCAATAGAGTACAAAAGCCAGATGACGAGGCCGCGCCATTTGGCAAAAGCCAGATCACGAGGCCGCGACATTTGGCAAAAGCCAGATCACGAGGCTACGACATTTGGCGTCCTCATTGGTGGACGACATTTGTCACGCTCATTAAGTGCCATGTCATTTTTTTTAATATAAATAGAGTTCTTAATTGATTAAAATACAAATAGAGTTTAGGATAAGAATAAATTGAGTTGGGTTCACAATGAAAAACTGAAATATAGTAAATTGATCATAACTTTTAATATATAGTTCGTAAAATTATAATTTTTATACCATTGGAAAGTGTTTAAAAAGCACTTTAAAATAAGATCCATTTATACTATATTAAAAATTTTATATTTAAGTAACCTATAAAAGGAAACATTGACTATATACTAACGTATTAAAGTAACCTACTGCAATTGGAATTAGCGATTCAATCAACCTACTGCAATTGGAATTAGCGATTCAATCAACCTAATGCAATTGGAATTAGGGATTCAATTAGAATTAGAATTTTTATAAGATATTCAATTAGAATTAGGGTTGTTCTACAAAACCTATTCATGTTAGAATTAGAATATTAAAAAGTCAGCTTATGAGGTCGCGACATTTGGCGTCCTCATTGGATGCCATTTGTCGTGCTCACTAAGAGTTCTAAATTGATTAAAATACAAATAGAGTTTAGGATAAGAATAAATAGAGTTGGGTTCACAATGAAAATCTTAAATATAGTAAATTGATTATAACTTTTAATATATAGTTCGTAAAATTATAATTTTTGTACCATTGGAAAGTGTTTAAAAGGTACTTTAAAATTAGATCCTTTTATACTATATTGAAAATTTTATATTAAGGTAACGTATAAAAAGAAATATTGACTATACTAACGTATTAAAGTAACCTACTGCAATTGGAATTAGCGATTCAATTAGAATTAACGTTAGAGTATTAAAGTAACTGAAGGTACGATTTCTAATAAATATACTCCGCATTGACTAATTACGTGAACTAAATATTTTAGATTTTTAGCGGTCAGCTTTGCACATTGAGTTCTTCCCCAAGGTACGGTTTCTAATAAATATACTCCTCATATTTTCTTTTCCTTTGATAAGAAACAAATGATGCATCCTTCGTCTCCTTCAAATTTGAATGTTGGATAAGATGGGACATGGTCAACATATTAGAAAGGGGGTTGATACTGTTAATCATGTTGGTCTATTGAGGCTTGAAGGGCACCGCAACAACATACCTTAGCAACATACCGTAGCAATATTACCAATCCTTCATAATTTAATAAATTATTTCATATTTATATGACAGGTGCTTTAATTTGATTTGTAAACACAATGAGTACTAAAGAAAGGTAAGTTTTTTCTTGAACTTTCTCCGTTAATTTTTTCATTGGTCTAGAACATATACTGATGACTTAAGCATTGGAACCAAAAATAAACTTATATGCTATGCTATTGTAAATAAAAAGGTCAAGGATATCAATTGAACCAATCGGGTGCAATCTGATCAAGGATTTGAGCAAAGAAAGGCAAGATTGGACTCTGAAAGTTAGGGTCACCAGAATGTGGGATGCAATAAACCCGAGAACCAACAATTTTATTGGTGTTGAAACAATACTTGCAAATGAGGAAGTAAGCCCCACTATACAATTAACACATTATCTATTTTTGTTTTAACCTTGCAAACTAAATCACCTACTAAAATAGGGAGATCACATTCAAGGCTCTATAAGAGGAGATGATGCATCAGACTACAAACGCACGCTCAAGGAGGGGAACATCTACATAATTAGAAACTTTAATGTGACAGCCAACAAAGAAGAGTATAGAACTGTCACAAATAAACACGTGATATATTTCAACTTCTCAACCTCTGTTCAAACTCTAGATGAAGACGAACCCAAAATTCCTAGACACAAGTTTAAGTTGGGAGACTATGAATTGATTCAAAAACGATGTGACTCAATTTTGCAACTCACAGGTACTCCTATTTCTTCATTATATAGCCTTTATATTTAAATACATGTTACAACTTATCTTTGGTAATTATTATTATTATTATTATTATTATTATTATTATTATTATATGTATTTTATATATATTATTATATCCCTCATGCAAATATAATAGGACAACTACGGGCCATTGGTAGACTGACACAGCGAGCAAGAATTGTACTAAGGGAAATCACATTGGAGCATACAAGGATAACGTTCTCTATTTCATTAAGAATACTGTTATTATTCGTAGTTTTATAGAAAATATTATTTTAGGTCTTAAAATTATTAATTATCTTGCAGTGGACAAAACTTTGTCGTAACACTATGGGGAGAAATTATCTTGCAGTGGACAAAACTTTGTCGTAACATTCAGCGATCATCTCAGTTTAGACGACATATAAATTAGAAACCAACGTCAAAGATAATGACAAAATCATATTATAACTTTTAGTGGTTCTATGTCAAACAAAAAGTCGGCAAAAAATAGGGGTGTAAATATTTAAAAACTCTACCTCTTTTTTACGAAAAAGTCCGGGCATTTGCCCGGGTCCCAATACTAGTAACTAATATATAAACCAGAGTACAAAAGCCAGATCGCGAGGCCGCGGCATTTGGCAAAAGCCATATCACGAGGCTGCGACATTTGACAAAACTCAGATCACGAGGCCGCGACATTTGGTGTCCTCATTGGTGGACGCCATTTGTCGCGCTCATTAAGTGCCATGTCATATTATTTATTTAAATATAAATAGAGTTCTTAATTGATTAAAATACAAATAGAGTTTAGGATAAGAATAAATAGAGTTGGGTTCACAATGGAAAACTAAAATATAGTAAATTGATTATAACTTTTAATATATAGTTTGTAAAATTATAATTTTTGTACCATTAGAAAGTGTTTAAAAAGTACTTTAAAATAAGATCCATTTATACTATATTTAAAATTTTATATTAAAGTAACCTATAAAAGGAAACATTGACTATATACAAACGTATTAAAGTAACCTACTGCAATTGGAATTAGCGATTCAATTAACCTACTGCAATTGGAATTAGGGATTCAATTAGAATTAGGATTGTTATAAGCTATTCAATTAGAATGTGGTCTCCATTTACATGAAGCAGAGTTCAAAATTAAAGCCAGCTCACGAGGTCGTGACATTTGGCGTTCTCATTGGACGCCATTTGTCGCGCTCATTAATTGCCATGTCATATTTTTTTTTCAATATAAATAGAGTTCTAAATTGATTACAATACAAATACAATTTAGGATAAAAATAAATAGAGTTGTGTTCACAATGAAAAACTTAAATATACTAAATTGATTATAACTTTTAATATATAGTTCGTAAAATTATAATTTTTGTACCATTGGAAAGTGTTTAAAAAGTACTTTTAAATAAGATTCATTTATACTATATTTAAAATTTTATATTAAAGTAACATAAAAAAGGAAATATTGACTATACTAACGTATTAAAGTGACCTACTGCAATTGAAATTAGCGATTCAATTAAAATTAGGGTTAAAGTATAAAAGTAACCTACTGCAATTGAAATTAGGGATTCAATTAGAATTAGGGTTGGTCACGACATTTGGCGTCCTCATTGGACGCCATTTGTCGCGCTCATTAAGTGCCATACCACATTATTTTTTAAATATAAATGGAGTTCTAAACTGATTAAAATACAAATAGAGTTTAGGATAAGAATAAATAGAGTTGGGTTCACAATAAAAAACTTAAATATAGTAAATTGATTACAACTTTTAATATATAGTTCGTAAAATTATAATTTTTGTACCATTGGAAAGTGTTTAAAAAGCATTTTAGAATAAGATCCATTTATAATATATTTAAAATTTTATATTAAAGTAACATATAATTTCTGCATGATAGAGTGAATGTCTGAATCATATAGTGAGAATCTGCATGATATAGTGAGTGTCGAAATGATATAGTGGATTGTTCAGAAATGATATAGTTTCTGCATGATATAGTATGTTTCTGAATGATATAATGAGTTTCTTCATGGCATATAAATTAGAAACCAACGTCAAAGATAATGACAAAATCATATTATAACTTTTAGTTGTTCTATATCATACAAAAATAACGGCCAAAAATAGGGGTGTAAATATTTAAAAACTCTACCTCTTCTTCACGAAAAAGCCCGGGCATTTGCCCGGGTCCCAATACTAGTATATATATAAAGGAGGAACTTTTCGGAAGCATAGGGAGTTCCTCAAGATTTCGAGGCCATAGAGCGCACCACGTCGGATTGACATATCATTAAATTTTATTTTTATCTTTTAAAATTAAAGAATAGAGTTCTACATAGATTTAAATACACATAACGAGTTAGATAAGCTAAAATTAGAGTTTGATTTTGAATGAAGAACCTAAATTATTATATTATGTAAATTGTGTATAACTTTTGGTACGTAATTCAGAATATTATAATTTTTGTTCCATTGGATAGTGCTCAAAATATGCTCCGAAATAATATCCATTTACAATATATTTCTACAGCTTATGAAATAGAGAGCACCACGTAGGATTGTCATGTCATTATTTTTTATTTTAAATATTTTAAAAAATAGAGTTCTACATATATTTAAATACATAAAAGGAGTTTTGCATAACGAGAAATTAGAGTTTCGTTTTGAATAAACAACCTAAATTATTGTATTATGTAAATTGAATATAACTTTTGCTACCTAATTCAAAACATTAATTATAATTTTTTACCATATTAGAGTGCTTGAAATATGATTCAAAATAAGATCCATTTACAATATAGTTTTTCAACTCATGAAAATATATTTAACTAGATGAATGGTAAGGCATTATTTAGTCTTTCTTTTAGATAAATATAATAATAGCTATAACTATAGTGTACTATATGTGACTATAACATTTTATCACAGGTCCATTTTACAAGATTATATATATATATATATATATATATATATATATATATATATATATATATATATATATATATATATATATATATATATATAAAATCTTTCAAAACCTCAGCCTTATGAGTCCGGATCCTCTAGAGTTTTAATCAAATTCTACAAGATAGAGTTGTATATGAACCATACATTTTAAAATCAAAGGCTCATATTGGTGGAAGGGGGGAAATAAGGGGTGGATTTTGATGAGAAAAATAGAGCGGGATTTGGAAAGATAATATATGAGCCATTGAGTTTTTATTCAATGGTTGATATTGCTCAAAAACTACATTGTAGAGTTCTATTAGAACTTTAGAGGATCCAAACACCAGCCTTACTCAACTGAACCAAAGCAATTTAGTATTGCAACCAAATTTATTAAGGAAACTTTTTTGTTATACAACAAAAATTAAAATCTATATCGATAAAGTTACATATATATTAGAGTTTTGGATGCTGAAAAAATTAGAGTATGATTTTAAAAAACAACCTTAGAATATTATAGAGAACTCCACCTAAACATGACATGTCATTCTTTTTAATTTTAAATTTTTTTCAAAATATTGTTTAACATAGATATAAATACATATAAGGTGTTTTTAATAAGTGAAGATTACACTTTGATTTTAAATAAACAACCTAAATTATTCAACTATGTAAATTGAATATAACTTTTGCTACATAATTCGCAATATTATAAATTTCTTACCATCGGAGAGTGCTCGAAATATGTTTCTATATACAATATAGTTTTACAAATTATGAAAATATATTTATTTAGATGAACAATAACATATTATTTATTCTTTATTTTAAATACATATAAAAATAACTATAAAAATAGGGTATTATATGTGACGCAATTATGTCTTTCAAAATCAAACTTTGAAAAATTGAGTTATATAAAGATAAAAAATACATATATGTAGTTTTGAGCATACCATGATGGCATTACATGAAGAATCAAATGAAAGTTTGTCAACCACATTGCAGAGACTAATTATTTTATTCTTAGAATATTTGTTGTATACACAATTATTTATGTTTTTCTGTTTCATACATCTATATACCAGATCTTATTCTTTTCTCAATAAACTTAATTCTACTAAAACAAATTGGGAAATTAAGGTTCGAGTTTCTGGACTATTTGAGGTCGCATATCATAAAAAAGGGGTAAGTTTGATAAGTCTTGATATGGTCATGATTGATGAAGATATTTTTTTTCTCTTAAATAATAGTTTCAATTATTAATAGAGGTTATTTTTATATTTAATTTATTTTATTCATAATACCATCATTATGATCTTCTTTTTAGCTTTCCCATCTTCTATTTTACATGCGTTAGTGTTTATGTGTTATTTTAAAAATTGGAGTTATGGCTGGTACTCATATTTTTTTCTCTATTATTTATGTCCTGCATCTATTAAACTATTACCCTCTACTTTCTTAAAGTATCGTTTGGGTATTTTTCGTGTTAAAACTGTGTTAGCTATTGTTAGTCATACCAATTACTGGGATACTATTTAATAATAAACTTAGCTACAATATTCAATTGATTATTGAAAATATAAAATTTATATATCATAATAACAAATCTAGAAATTAATGTATAATGACAAATATTTTCTCTGTCTTTTTCTACTGCAACAATGGGTTTGGCCATGGTTTTTTAGAAAATGGGTAGTTTAGCATAGAGGGGTTAACTAGAGTACGTAGCGGATAGATAAATCGTTAATAAAGTAAACGCAACTTTATGAGGCAATTTGAGTAATTAATGATGGTTTTATTAACATAAAGTAAAGGCAATGTTGTCAACAATGGTGTTGAAAAATCTCATTTCACAACAACGAAAAATCAACAATGTTAATAAAAATTTGCAAAAAAATAAAATAAACAACAACTCGTGCAACGCACGGGCTTCAAAACTAGTATTATATATAATAACTAACTAATATATAAAGCAGAGTCCAAAAGAGAGCTAACGAGGTCACGACATTTGACATACTCATTGGACACCATTTGTCGCGCTTATTAACTGCCATGATGTTTTTTTTTTCAAGTTACAAAGTAATAAAAATACATGTATAGAGTTAGGATAAGAAAAATTTAGAGTTACATTCACAATGAAAAACTAAAGTATAGTGAATCGATTATAACCTTTAATATATAGTTCAGAAAATTATAATATTTGTACCATTGGAAAGTGTTTTAAGATAAGATCCATTTATACTATATTTAATTTTTTTATTAAAGTAACGTATAAAAAGAAATATTGACTATACAAACAAAGAAAGAAACCGCAATTAGAATTAGAAATTCAATTAAACTAGGCTTTTCTACAAAATCTATTCATATTAGAATTAGAATATTCAAAGTTACTAAATTATAACTTTTGTTCTTGTATATCGGACAAAAGTACGTTCAAATAGGGTATGTAAAAATTTCAAAAGTCTACAAATTCTCCACGAAGAGAACGGACCACGCAAAGGAGAGAGGAACGAAGGGGCAGTACATCACGACACACCACGCAATACCACTCACAACCCCGCAATAACAATTGAAGAAGAAATGACGAGGCAACACTTTAATGCGTTCAGCAGAGATTACAGGATCAAGTGCAGGAACGCTGTCAATTTAAGCTAACTCGATGCTATTGTTGAGAACTAAGAAGTCCGAAATTGATAGATCATTTTTCCTGTTTGATTCGATTAAAGCATTATGTATATTGTCCAGTTAAAACTGTGTGGGGTAAAATTGGTGTTACAGCTTTGGGTAGATAGAGTGATGCTACACTGTCTCGAAAACATATTGAAGCAGCTAGTTGGGATGCTTTCCTGTGTTTTTATGCAGGTTATCAATTGTTTAAAGCGTATTGAACTCTATAATAGTTATTATGATTAGTCACTCCATAATACTTCTTCCTCGGTTCTTTTTCTATTGCAACAACTACTACTTTAGGTAGTTTCACATCTATTGCGACAATTCCATTTTTGGTATAAAAAGTAACTTTAGTTGACATTATTAGTTATTACCCTTACTTTATCTTACTAAAACCATCATTAATTACTTACCTACCCACAATTTATTGTTAAAGAGGTACGTTTACTTTATTAAGTGTTCATTTCTCTCTCCTACTCTACTAAATTAAAGGGTAATTTTATGCTTAATTACACACCTTTTCACTTCCTTAGAAACCGTGTTTAAACCTATTGTTGCAATAGAAAAAGAACAAAAGAAGTATAATACTTCTATGCGTGGTTTGTAATTGGAAGGATGACTTTTCATCTAAGCTTTGCTTATATCGTGTCTATGGTATGGTTTTCAAGATTTATTGAATGTTTGATTAAACTATATAGTATTAGGAGTTGTGATGCATTTGTGAAATCATTTGGATTTGACGCAGACTAATTTACTTAAGGCGCATTCTCTTCACCTAAAAAATAAATAAATGAGATAAATTAGTTGAGATAAGGGTTAGTAAGTTGTAAAAATAAGCTTCAATGAGTGCTATTCAGCGCAATTCAGGTGAAGAGAATACACAATTCAATACCTGATGACAATTCGTAATCTTATTACTATGAGCTAAATAATCATCCCTCCCTCAAAAATCATGAAAATATGAAGTGCATGAAAGAAGGTGAGATAAGGTCAATAGAACTATGTTAGTATAATTCTGTAAGCCATGAAGGACAATAATTGAGGTTACCTTTACTTAATGGAATAGAAAAGTAGTCAACTTGATACCTTCCCACTCTCTTTTTCCACCTGCTTTCTGTTTCTCTTTTGCCTTTTAATACCCTCTCAAAAACTCAAATCCTAGTAATAGGAACAAATTATCCCCACTAAAAAAATACTATGTCGATGACTTACAAAGTTAGACTAGAAAGCAGAGTTGTGAAAACCACGGTAATCAACACCGTGGCTCAGCTTGATCAAAGTCTGAATGACTTGCTTGTCAGCATTAGCCAAAATGTGCGCGCAACAAACTGTAAATGTGTAATAGGGTTGGGGGTTGAGCAAGAGTTTAGACCCTACACTAGCACCAATGTTGTTAGAGGGTGCAACCAAGTTTGTGAAAGAGTTGTACTACTGAAGCTTTGTTATGGCACCAGTTGTCTGATCATCCAACTACTCCACCTAAAAGCAGCACCTTGTTCTTTGTCTAACTTCCTCCAACTCCAAGAGTTATCCTTTGTGGGTGTTGGGATCAAGCACTGCCTTGAGGCGTTAGAGAGGGATTACGGGATCAAGTGTAGGAACGCTGTCGATCTAGGCCAATTGGCAGCAAAGATTAAGGAGAAAGAAGTGTATAGAGGGTATGGCTTACTTGATTTGGTGAATGAATTGTGTTATTCAGATGTGAAGAAGCATCTGATGGATAGGTTTGCTGCTACAGCTCTGAGTGACTGGAGTGTTGGCACATTATCTCAAAAACAGATTGAAGCTGCCACTTCATATGCTTTTATTAGCTTCTACTTAGGCAATGACTTGTTTGGGGGGTACCTGGGTTCTACTCTGCTGTGACTTTAATTGCCTGAATTACAATTCTTACTATGATTATTGTGGTTGCTAATTAGTCTCATGTCTTTAATGTTGTTGAAGCTTTAAATTTTCTTTCCTGAAAGTAATTCTAGTGAAAAACAGGAGAATGGGTCATATTTAAGTTGTGTGATGTAATGAAACAGATTGAGGATTATGAGTACAAATTAAAAGTTTCACCATCAGATTCGAATTGTGTAATGTTATGAAACAGAATGGGTCATATTTGAGTTGTGAAGTTGCTTTTTTTTTTTAAGGAAAAGGAGGAAGTATAAGCTTTTGCCAATTAATTTCAGTTGAATAAAATAACCTACTAAAAGGACAAGATGTTAAATTTAGAAACAATACGAAACGGGCCTAGGTAACCCGAACAAGGAGGAGGAGAGATTTGGTCCACTTTATAAGTACAAAGGAGGTTCCATACTAAAACCAATTGGTGATAGTAGGAGTAACCCCTCTACCTTATAAAGTGGAACAATCTCTCCTCTTTCTCCAATGTGGGACACTCACAAGTGGCTTTCAATGGGTTTCAACACACCCCCTCACTTGTGAGTGTCCTTAGAAATTCAGAGCTAACTGGAAAGGTCAGAGCTAACTGGAAAGGTCAGAGCAATAATCCTCTTAGGGGCTGGACATCCTATCGAGGTAAATCCTTATCCTGTAGCGATCAAATACCCAGTTTAGACGAGACCCACAACCCGGGCTCTGATACCATGTTAAATTTAGAAACAATACGAAACGGACCTGGGTAACCCGAACAATGAAGAGGAGAGATTTGGTCCACTTTATAAGCACAAAGGAGGTTCCGTACTAAAACCAATTGGTGATAGTAGGAGTAACCCCTCTACCTTATAAAGTGGAACAATCTCTTATCTTTCTCCAATGTGGGACACTCACAAGTGGCTTTCAATGGGTTTCAACAAAAGATTTAGAAGGTTATTTCATTGAACTGATTTTGACTCAATTCGAGCCAATTTTTACAAGTTATTGAAACTCATATGGACTAATAATTTGTGATCAATGAAGGATGGTTTTTGAAGATTTATTTTGACCATTAATATCTCTTATACTCCAATATGTTAGATGAATACAAGAATAACATTGGAGTTTCCAAAATTTCAGGATTTTTTTTTCTTTTGTAAAGTTTACAAACATTTTCCAACTCATCCATATTCCAACGGATTCTTGACTGCTTTTTTTTTTGTAAAGTAAGATGAGATGTAAAATAACCAAAACCATAATTTACAACCTAACAAGCCTTGAAAAGGCCAAAAGAGAAGCTATACAAACAGTATACCCCAACCTCCATTACTCTAATCTCTGTATCCAATCTCTATCAATACTGAAAATTTTTTGTGGCAAAACAACAATGACTCTACATCTAATTACATTCTGTAACTTCTTAATTACGAAGTGGATAAAGTGGGAACTTTATGATTCCAAAAACTATCATTTACGCACTTGCCAAATCATGTATATAAGTGTTGCAACAAAGACGATAACCAACCTCTCTGCGTGAACTTAGACATTTTCCCCGGTCTTGAACCATCTCGGGACTCTAATCAAATCGGTGGGAGGAATTTTGATCCTGGAGCCAATTTGCAATGTCTTTGTAAACATGTCTTACTATAGTGACATTCAAAAAATAAGTGAGTATGGTTGTCAATGTGACTGCCACATAAAAGACAATCACTAGAAGCACAAACCCCAATTTTAGCCAATCTTTCTGCTTTTTGAAGCCTTTGTTGCATAGCCAACCAAGGAAATGAACCGATGTTTAGGGACACTTAATCTATTCCGAAGACATGTTACTCCAAGGAACCCGACCTTCTTGAGTAACCAATTTCCCATAAACATATTTCACATAATAAGTAGGCATAGCCTTCAAATCATCCAAAGAAAAAAACAAGCTTCAATTTATCTCTTGTTTCACAAACTTTCTTCCAAGTACCAACTCACACCTTCTTTGTGGAACATAATCCCATCATTCTCGTATTTTTCATATACACTGCAAAGAATCCATCTAATCCAAGTATTGTCCTTCTTTTGAGCAATTGCCCACACATATCTTCCCATGTTAGCAATATTCCACAACATGATATTTCTAAAACCCAACCCTCCAAATTTTTTCTCACAACAAAGATTATCCCAAGCTACTAAACCAGGTTTCTGAGAATACACCTGACCACTCCAAAGGAAAGATCTGCAGATCTTAACAATTTCTACCAGCACTCTTTTTGGTAAAATATACACTTGTGCCCAGTACTGATGAATACTCATTAAGACTGCATTAATGAGTTGAACTCTAGCCATGTAAGAAAGATTTACGGAGCTCTAAATCTTAATTCTACTAATCATCTTATCTATCAATACATCACAATGAGAAGCGAGTAATTCTTTTGGAACAAATGGGAACTCCTAAATACTTGAAAGGAAAAGAACACCTCCGAAAACCGAAAATATCCCTCACTCTTTGAACCTCCTCTTCCTTCATACCACAACAATAAAAAGTAGATTTTTGGGCATTGACTTTTAAACCGGAGGCATCGAGAGAAAAGTTGAAAAGCTTGCAAAGATGATATAGATAGAGGCAAACTCACCTTTGCAACACATGATCAAATCATCAGCAAAGCAAAGGTGAGTAAGCTTAACTGGTTTGCATCTAGGATGGAAATGGAATTGAGGCAAATCACCAATATTTCTCAAAATCCTAGAGAGGTACTCCATACTAATGACAAACAAAAGAGGAGACAATTTGCCCATGTCTCAAACCTCTTTTAGAAGAAAAATGCCCATGTAAAGAACCATTAATCATCAGAGAGAATGTAGGAGTTGTAACACAAACCATTACAAGTTTGATAAAACTCTCAGGGAATAAAAGACTCCGCAACATTTCTTCTAAAAACCCCCAATCCACAGTATCATAGGCTTTTTGAAGGTCTATTTTCATCAAAAAACTAGGGGTCACACTCTTCCTCCCATAGTGTTTGACAAGATCTTGAATGATCATGATGTTGTGAACTATATACCTACTGTGCACAAATCCACCTTGGTTCTCATCAATAATCTCAGGTAATACACTTCTCAACCTATTACTCAGCACTTTTGTAATGTATTTATACAACACATTACAACATGAAATTGGTCTAAAATCCCCAACATTTGTAGGACATTTATTTTTAGGAATCAATGTTATGGCAGTAGAATTTACCTCTTTGAGAAGTTTTCCAGATCTAAAGAAATCCAGAACTGCCTGAATTATGTCCTCACCAACCACCTCCCAAGCATCTTTATAGAAGTATGCACCAAACCCATCAGGACCTGGTGCCTTAGCACCATCAATGGACATCAGAGCATCTTTCATCTCGGCAGTTGAATAAGGTCTCTCAAGGAAACATTTCTGATTAGCAGTAACAACAGGACCAGAGTGAACAATTTGATTAACAACTGCCCTTCTGTTTTGACAAGTGTTTCCAAGAAGATTTTGATAAAAATCAAGGAAAGCATGGAAACAAGAAGATCGATGTCTTGCCATTTACCATCTTGATCATAAATTGCATACACTTGATTCTGAATTCTTCTAGCTCTTATGATTTGATGGAAAAGAGTCGTATTTTCATCACCATCTCTTATCCACTCCATTTTTGATTTCTGCTTCAAAAACTCAGTATAGATTTTATGCTTGATCCTGTAATCAGCAACAACCCTTAATTCAGCATCAGCAAATTCTTGATGACCAGGGTTAGAGTGCATAAGATTCTGAGCTTCATGCATAACAATCAGAGTTTTAGTATCTGCAGCTTGCACATCACTAAAACCCTGCTTGTTCAACTCTTTTAACTCTCTCTTAACATTCTTGAGTCTTTGAATTACAGAAAACATTTTAGTTCCCCTAACTTGCACCTGCCAAGCATCAGAAACTCTTGATATGAACTGCTCATTGTGTTTCCACATGGTAAAATACCTAAAGGGTTTTTTACCAGAATCATTTCTTGGATATACAGTGAGCAATGCTGGAGTGTGATCAAAAGTGCCTTCATTCATAAAGCCAACCTCATCAGTGGCATATAGAGCAAGCCATGCTTGATTAGCCATTACTCTATCTATTTTCGAATAAACTCTTGCCTCCCCTTGCTGTTTATTGTTCCATGTAAACATATGACCAGTAGCCTTAACATCCACCATAGCACATTCATACATACATTGATTGATCATTTCAATTTCACATCTTCTAACAGGAGCACCAATCCTCTCATCAACACTCATTACACAATTCATATCACCGCAAATAACCCAAGATTCATTTGTGTTATGATCTTTCAAGAACTGCCAGAGCTCACTTCTCCTAGCATGGTCATTAAATCCATACACAAAACTACAATAAAAAGCTGGCAAACCACTTATAGGAGAGACATGACAGTGCATAGCTTGGCTTGATCCCCGCAGTATGTTGACGAAAAAACTCCGGTTTCAAGCAATCACAACCCTCCCTCCATCATGAAAAGCAAAGATTAGAGCTAAAACACCAACCTCCAAAAACTCTTTGGTAAAGACTTCCAAGATTAGAAGTCTTTACCTTAGTTTCCAAGAGACCAACTAACCCGACAAGATGTCTTTGATGAATAAAATTTCTTACATCTAACTGTTTCTTAGGGATATTGATCCCTCGAACATTCCATGATAGGATCCTATCCATGAGATGTGGAAGAGTCCCCTCTTCCCACCCCATTCTTCTCTGATCTTCCTTAATCACTCAATCCAGACTTTTGAACCCCTGCATTATCTTCACTATCCTGAAATTCTCCACCAGCAACATCCACTAACATATCAAATGCATTTGTGATTAGAGTAGGTTTTACAGCAGCTGCCTTCAATCTTATAGGTTTAAGGACCTTCTGAAACCCATCCCCTTCCACAACAATTTTATTCTGAACTGAATTATGTGGCACAAGAGTGTTCATTGGTGATTTTGGAATGGCTTTTTTCACCCACACCTTTTTCTTCTGTGGAATTCTGCAATCAATAGCAGCATGTCCATATTTCAAACAATTGGAACATTATTGAGGTTTCCATTCATATTCCACAGAACATTCCTGATGTATTCCATTCTCATCCAAGAACACTAGAGATTTAGGAAAAGCTTGATCCATTTTCACATGAACCAAGATTCGAGCATACTGAATCTTGTCTCTCTTCTTTGTAGCCTCATCACATTACACAGGATCACCTATTTGTGCTACAATCTTGAAAAGAGACTTTTCTCCCCAATATTTCAGGCCAATTTTAACTTGAATCCATATAGGAAGAGAACGAATCTCTTCCTTCTCAAAATCCATGTTATGAGTCCAAGCTTTCATGATGACTGGTTTATGGTCAAAGAAATAAGTTCCACCTAAAACATGATCTCTAGAGTCCATGGCAGAAAATCTCACAAGAAACATGCCTTTTTTCACCATAACAACTTTATCAACATTGAATTTTTTCCACATTCGCCTAATAAACCCCTCCATAACCTGAATTGACGGATTTGCCCCAATTACATAACATATAAGCGACGAATTCCAGAAATCAATTTCATCTTGAATATCAGTCAAATCTATTTTCACAATTGCAGGTTTATTAGGAACAATTTCATTCACAATTACAAGATTACCAGGTGCAGATTCATTCACAATATCAGGATTACGAATTTCAATTTCATTCTCACTAACCTCCAATTCATCCGCAACCTCATCAAATTGTTGCTGTAAAACAGGAATTACAGACATACCTTCATTCGAAAGATTCTTAGCTTGATCCTTCGATTTGTGAATCGATTCAAGCCACTCATTAAAGTGTGACGAACTTCAGATTGCTGCTTCAAATGTTGAAGAGAAGATTTAGGGGTTAAAATTTTTTCATTAAAACCGAAATTCAGAGCTTCAACTCCCATGATTTCATCAATTGATCTTGTTTTCCGCGCTTGAGAATCCGAAATCGGACCTCTAGGCTTAGCAATCTTCCTTCGTCCTCCAGATTTTTCTGCCATGGCTACAGCTCAAAGAGCTGAGAGAAAAAATGGAGGGAAAGAAAATCTTATGATATGTACGTTCTTCTTTTTCGCAGTATGATCACAGTTTAGGATTCTTGACTGCTGCAATATAAAAGTAGTTGTACAAGAGTAAAGATGGTGGCTTTTTTTTTGTTTGTTAGTTTATGATGCAATGATACTCCTAAATAATTATTACGAGTTCTTCTCTACAAAAAAATTAAGTATGTTACTGAAGCATGGAAGTAGAAAATTAAGTTTCTAATGACTAGTCACAATTTGCAAGAAATGATTAAAACCAAGTCCATACAATGAAAGATCAATAATATGCAATGGGTTGGAATGGTAACTGTTCACTTAGGCACTTGGTTCAAAGGCCGTTACTTTATGAACTAGATATTGCAACCCGATTATATACCACAAATTTACAACTCGTTTACCTTATGTACTCCTAATTTCGTTTCCCTTACTTTGAAAAACAAACAGGGAACTAGATAGTGCAAGTTTGCAACCCGATTATATATATCTTCAGGTTCAACAACTTGTTTTTTTTTTTAATGGAAAAAAGGTTCAACAACTTGTTGATTTGTAAACCATGGTTAAATAATCGAGGAAAGCTGCATTTAATTTTCTTATAAGAAAAAGGGTTTGTAAGTTTAGGAAAGGTAAGTTAAATTCAGTAAAAATAAGTTTACTTAAGGAAAAATACGTTAAAATCAATACATATAAGGTTAACAAAAATAAGTTAAGTTGGAAAGGAAAAGTTTTGTTAAGTTCGACAAAATTAAGTTTTACGCTAGCTAAGCACATATAAGGAAAAGTTTTGACCCTTATTCTTACCCCCATTCCCCAAAATAAGTTAAGCTTAACAAAATTAGGTCACTTGAGATAAAACTTGGTTTATCCACTCCTAATGGGCAGTTTAACCACTACTAATAGAATTAAATGCATGATAGAATCACATTCAACATTAGCGACTATTTTTAATTATCTATTAGGAGTGAATAATCTAGGGGTTTACTATTTACTGTCCATATTTACTAAACACCACTCGTATTTTTATACGTATTTTGTATTTTTTAAAATTTTATTACCAAAAAAATATATAAATGGTTGAATTTTTAGCAGAACTGAACCAATTTATTGTCAAAACCACTATTTAATCTGGTTTCACCATGGTGAAAACGAAAAATTGGTTTGGATTCACCATGGAGGAACTAATTTTTTTTCCCGGTTCTACCTTGGTGGAAACCCAAAGGCTCAGTCAGTTTTACTATGGTGGAACCGAAAAAACTACTTGGTTCCATGAACATTGATTTTTTTTAAAAAAAAGTTCAAAGCTGGCGGCTAGGAAGGAGGAAGGGAGAAAGAGGAAGAAGGAGTGGGGGTTGCGCGGGGGTGCGTCAGAAAGTGGGCTACGCCGAGGGGAGGGGCATCTGGGAGTAGCACATAAGAGTGGGGGGTTGCGGGGAAGGAGAGAGAAAATGGGGATCTTGGAGATTGTGAGTGGAGAGAGAAATTAGGGGGCTGAGTCGAGGTGGGGTGGGGAGGCAATGGTGGAGGTGGAGGGAGTTGGGTGACTGGCGGGGTTGGGGGTGAAGGGGATGTAGAGGGGTTGCCGGGCTGGGTGGGGGTATTGTTGTGGGGGTGGGAATGGGTGAAGGGCTGCATGGGTGGGGATGGAATAGCTAGAAGTGTGGTGGTAATGGTTGCTAGGTGCCAGGTGGTGGTGGATATGGAGGAAGAAGAAGTTTTTTTTTTTTTTTTTTGAAAAGTAAGGAAAAAACATTAGGCTACCCTCCTTTCGATGGGAATACCTAATGCGTCGGATACAAGAATAGAAGATAGGGAGGAATTATTACAGTCTGAAATTTCAAAACTAGAACTAACTAAATGGCCTACATTGGCAATCCAGTCAGCCGCTTTATTTGCTTCCCTAAATATATGTCGAACTTGCACTGAGTTGAACTTTGAAAGTAGAAACTTTGAGTCTTCAATAATGTTGGCTATTTTCCACGGGAAAGACCAGAGATTTTTGATAGCATTAATAACTTGAAGATTGTCGCCTTCCACAATTATGTCTCGGATACCCAGTTGTGTGGCTAGGATGAGACCATGATGCAAAGCTGAAGCTTCAGCAATAAGGACTGAAGAATGCCCTAGATTGAAAGCTTTTGCTTGGAGAAGAGACCCCTCATGATTGCGAATGATGATACCCGCAGCAGCATCAAAACCGCGAACTGAGCCGTCAAAGTTGAGTTTGAAGGTAGATGGAGGAGGAGGTTCCCAAGCTACAAGAGTAGTTGGGAGATAGGGGGAAAGGGGAAGGGGTGATGCTCCTGTAAGAGGAGAACCCATATCATGACATAGGTTTACATGAAGACGTGCTTTCCATTCACTAAGAGCAAACTTAGCTCGGTGGGAGATGCGAGAGGGGCACCAAGTATCATTCTTAAAGATGATGGCATTTCTTTCTTTCCAGATGCTCTAGAAAAGAAATATGAAGTGCGGCAAATTTTGCTTAAGATGAGTTTCTTGAAGAAATTGCAGAATTGTGGGGAAGGACCCAGGAGGGGAACACCAATCCAGGATATCTTGAAGCTTCCAAAACATAATGGATTGTGGACAATTGAAAAACAAATGGTCTATTGTTTCAAGACCCGCATTACAACGAGGACATTGATTGGTTGGGATAATATGTCTGTTAAACAACGTATCTCTAACTGCTAAACTGTTATGACAGATTTGCCAGACAAAGATTTGAAGTTTTGGTGGAATATCTAGCTTCCATATCCATCGAAAAGGCCAAGGAGGCTTAGGAGGAAGATCATGAGCTAACCAGGTTACCGATTTAACTGTAAAGAGCCCACTGGGGGTAGGTCCACAAATTGGAGTGTCAGGAAGGTCTGTAGTTGGTAAGGGAATCCCTTGCACTTTCAATATTAAATGTCTTGGCAGAAATTTATTAAGATTTGTCAGATCCCAACAATGGTCTGGGGTGATGAAATGTGCTAATTTGAGATCCATGTCAACAGTGTTATTGTTAATATTAAGAAGAGAGCAAAGGTTGGTTTGCCCCAACCAATTATCTAACCAAAAATTGATTAATTGACCATTACCAATTTTCCAACGGATACCCTTTCGCAGAAGGTCTCTTTGAGCCAAGATCTTTTTCCAAATGTAAGAGTCATTAGGTTTTGGATTGTATTCGAAGAATGATTTAGTATGCAGATATTTCTCTTTTATCAGAGTAGACCAAAAGCAGGCTTTATTGGAAATCAAATTCCAACCAATTTTTGCTAGGAAAGCTTTATTCAAAGGCATGGAGCGTCTGAGACCTAAGCCTCCATGTGACTTAGGGGAGCAGATGGTGTTCCATGCTATTAGAGGGGTGCTATTTTTATCTTTTGTTTGTCACCAAAAAAATTGTCGGTGCATAGTATCTATTGCCTTGCAGAGATCATTTGGGATTAAAGCTGAAGAGCATGAATAAGCTAGAAGAGCTTCCAAATTTGTTTGTATCAGGGTATGACGACCTGCTTTTGATAGGAAACCCGATTCCCAAAGCTGAATACGTTGCAACGTTTTAGCCAAAATGTGGCTATGGTCCTTTTTAGTAGGGTAATACGAACTAAAAAAGATTCCCAAATAACGACCCAGACATGACTTGGGTGTCATATTGAAATGACTAGACAGGGAGGCTTTTTTAGAGTTAGGGATCCTTCTTGACAATACTAGGGCTGATTTATGGAAATTAATCAGTTGACCAGACATAGAACAGAATTCATCTAGTATCGATTTTAACTTATTACAAGCTGAAGTAGTTGCTTTACAAAATACTAGACTATCATCAGCAAACATTAGGCATGGAACCACAGAGCCGCGTGGGCAAATTTTAAAACCCATGCCCGATTTTGGAATAGCGCTCTCCACCGTTAGCTTTTGGATCAACACATCCATACAGATAATGAACAAGTACGGGGATAGAAGGTCCCCTTGACGGAGGCCACGAGATGGTTTAAACCATTCAGTAGTATGACCATTTATTTTAATAGAGTAAGAAACGGTGGTAACGCATTGTTTAATCCACTCTAACCATTGAGCTGGGAAGCCAAATTTCGTTAAGACTTGCCACAGAAAATCCCACTCAAGACGATCATAAGCCTTCTCCATATCTAACATTAGAGCACACCATCCAATTTTACTTGAAGATTTTTGGAAAGTGTTTAAAATTTCCTGAACAATGAGAACATTGTCATGAATAGACCTATCAGGCGTGAAAGCATTTTGAAGAGGACTAATGTTGGACTTGAGGATTGGGCACAATCTTGCAACCAACAATTTCGAAATTGCCTTATAAATGGAGTTAATCAGACTGATAGGCCTAAAATGATTAGGCGTTTCAGGAGAAGGAGTCTTTGGGATAAGAGCAATAATAGTATGATTTAAAGACGGTGGTAGGTGGCCATGATGGAAAAACCCATGAATGGCGAGACAAATGTCTTTACCAATAATATGCCAGTAAGCTTGAAAAAATTTGGCACCAAACCCATCCGAGCCTGGGGTTTTATGGGGGTTCATGTCAAAAAAGGCGGCTTTTATGTCGTCGTCTTTAAAAGGGGCTAAAAGCATTGAAACATCCTCTTGGGAGACAATAGGTTGAAGAAAGGATAGATCCATAGGCTTTTGGGAGGAGGAAGAAGAAGAGAAGCGTTCTTTAAATGAGTTAAGAAGAAGGTTGTGTATTCCCTCCGCTGAATCAACCCACTGATCCACATCGTTTTTAAGGCGGTAGATCGATAGTGGTGTTAATAGTTCGCTTTTTCATTTTATTGTGGAAAAATCTTGAGTTTCTATCTCCTTGAGATAGCCATTGTTTTCGACTAAATTTGCCCCAAGTTGATTGGCCAAACAGAAGTAATTTCTCCCATTGTAATATGAGCCGATTAATGCGTTGAACTAAGAATGGGTTAAAAGGTTGTGTCCAAAGCCTTTCCTCCATAGACTTAATTTTTTCACAATTTTCTACTAGCTTATTTTGTGTGTGGCCAAAGTTGCGCTTGGCCCATTCCTTTAAATGAGTCTTAATTTGAGCGAGCCTATGTTGGATTCTGAAGAATCTTGAGCCTCGGATAGGATGGGCCCAGGATTTTGTGATAATTTGGTGCGATTTTTTTATCAAGGATCCAAGCGTTTTGAAAACGAAAGTCTGGTGCTTTTGCTATGCCATTGAATTTAGAGTCGAAAATAATAGGATCGTGATCAGAGACTGTGAACGCCCCATAAAGAGTTTGACATTGTGGAAACAAATTCACAAATGAGTAACTTGCAATTGCTCGATCTAGCCGTTCGTAAATTGAGTGATTATAGATAACTTTTTTCCATGAGAAAGAAGATTGGACCGAAGGAATGTCCATACTATTAGTGGAAGTGAGTAAATCTGGTAATCTCTTTAATTGTGTGTGGGATAGAACTCGACCACCTATTTTATCTTCTGCAGAGAGCATTTCATTGAAATCCCCAATTGCAAGCCATGGAAGAGAGCAGGAAGAGAGGAAACTCTCTAAATATTGCCAAAAAACTGGCTTATCTTGTTCTTGGGCCGGGGCATATAGTCCCGAGATTATTAAGTCCTGATTTGTGGGCTTAAAACAAATATTTAAATGCGCACATCTATTCGTAGTGGAATGACTAGAGACGTGAACATTATTATTATTCCAAAGGACCCAAAGGCCACCACAATGGTTAATAGGATCAATGATTATCTTATTATCAAAGTGAAGTGCTTTTAAAATATTGATACTATTTTGATGCGAAGTCATCGTTTCAAGGATGAACATTATGTCCGGTTTGTATTTATTTATGAGATAAACAAGTTCGGTAAGGGCTTCGAGTTTCTTGCCACCTTGTATATTCCAACTTATAATTTTCATATAATAACTTCTTTTTGTGGTGCTGGTGTTAAAAACACCCAATAGTCATAGCGGATGGTTAACATTCGGTTCGTATAAGATTGAGACAACCTTTTAGTGGACAATAGAGTCCGAAAATTTACAAAGATAGAAGATTGTAATTGAACAATTATACAATAAAAACTGAACGAAAAAATAGTTGGGCAAAACAGGGTGACCACAAAGTCCAAACACGGGGGAAGAGAGCAGTCCCACTGGACCTAATGCCGACGTTTAAGATATTTTTTTGTGTGAAATAATCACGATAGCATTCATAGCAAGTGTCAAGCACTTGGTTCTATAGCGAGTGTCAAGCACTCGGTTCCAGAGGGTGTTAAAAACCCATTCATTAGTGTTAGATTCAATACAAAAACAAAGTAGTTGCAAGACAATAAAATTACACAAGGGAACATAGTGAGCAAAGTAAATAAAATACATCTCAATTTCAATTTTAGGCACATAAGCTTGGCAATGAAATTGAAACAAACAATTCCAATCAATTGTACCCTGGTGTCGTTGGTCCAAAGTTGTCCTAATTATTGTAATTTCAACACCTGCAACTTTATAATGTTGAAAACATTCACTATAATAGAGGTACCATGTTAGAATCCAAATCCAAAGAAAAGCTAGAGCACATGACATAATACAGGTTGTCAAAAAACCCATGAAATTATGAAGAAACACCCACTGAGAACTCGTGGAGCGAATGGCTCTGCTAAAAAAGAAGCAGACTAATAATCTTTCATAGGTAACAAACCTTTTGTGAGCAGGAATGGTAGAGAAGCACCTCCAATGGAAAATCATATTATAGGAAAGGCACTTAGAGAAAACGACAATGAAATTCATAGATGCAAGAATCAAAAGGAGATTTAAACCATTGAGGATTTCAATTAAAGAGGACATATTACAGTAAAAAACAAGGCAATACCACAGGTATGCAGATGAACAGTGGGGAGATAAAACTCCAGTTTCATTAGCTATAACCAATTTAAGACCGCAGCGGGAGCGATGAGAGTTGAAATCATGAGTGCAGTGAAAGCAAAATAAAACGCAAGTAGATACGAAATAGAAGATCATCTTTACCAATAAATTTTTAATCATTGAAGAGAAAAACATAGTATCGGAGAAGATCCAATTAGCTAGAAACAAATTGAACATAATAGCTAGAACTTGTTTATAATAACTAGTCAAGCTCCTGAAAAGAAATTCCATCACAACCAGATTTAGGCATATTTTACCTATCAACGAAGTAAAGTATGCAATTGAAGGCATCTCAACCCAGTACAGCAGCACAACCAAAGCAAAATTCAAAAAAACCATAGGATTTATATTCAATCCGACCATGAAAATGGTATTTAAAACCAACCATAAGCAATTAAAACTCAAAGAAAGGAGAAGAAAACTTACCTGGAAGCAAGCGTGGAGGTGGAGGCGGTTACGGCCTACAGAGCTCGGACTTTGGCAGGGACGGCCTTCTGATGTGGGAATTTGCGACGAGTTTCCTTTCCGGCGCAAGAAACCATCGGTGACATAGAGTATTTGCTCGCGGAGGAGCGAAATATGCTCGCCATTATTTTGAGCTAATAAACTCCGATTTCCGCGAAGGAAAATGAGATTAGGCTGAGGGAGAATCCTTTTTTTAAGGATTGCATAGAAAATTTTGTTCTTGGATGGGAGATCTGAAGATTGCTCAAGGGATGCTAAAGGGTTTGCTTGGGGAGAACGCTGAACAGTAGACTTGGAGTTCCATTTTTTCTTTTTTCTCTTGGCTTTTCTCTTTCTCTCTCTAGAATGCTTAAACATCTTTTGGTTCTTGAGGAAGAAGAAGTAGAGGAGGGAGAAAAAAGGAAAAAATACCATATAAATACGGACAATATACAGTAAATATGAACGACAATTAAAATCGCAGATAATCTACTCATCGGATTAATTTTTTTTATGTCCAGTCAATTGACTTCAACAACAACATATTTGAATCTATAAAAACTTGGGTACAACCTGTGTACCAGTACACCTGCACAAAAAATTTTCTTTTTCTTTTGGAAGTTCTTTTCAAAGGCGAGCTCTAATTTTTTAAGATTGGGATGTGCAGGTTTAAATATAAGGTGTGTAGCACCCAAGTTTGCCTCATAAGTGAACGGGGTGGACTATTTTTAACTCATTTTAAATAATGCGTAACTCAAAATTTGTTCTTGCTGAAACTTCATAATATTTTGGCTTCTAGAGATTGACTACTTTGATCTAATTGATAGAAACTCTAAATTCATTTTTAGGAACTTTTGATTTCATTTTTGACATGTATTGAAGCAAAACATATGTTACCAATACTCCACAAGTTGACATAACACCATGTAAGACATCACATGACATCTTTCTTTTTCATTTACAAAAAAAATTGTTTTGCAAGTTTTAATCTGTCAACTATTGACCTAAGAGTGTCATCATTACACCACCAAACCACATCTCACATCTCTTTAGAAAAATGTAGCCATGTCATGTCATCACTTTAGAAAAAACCGAGACATCACTCGGGTTTGAGAACTAGTTAATTTTAAGGCAAAATTTCAAAAAACTACCTTTTATAACTAACTTTTTTCAAAAAACTACCTTTTATAAATTTTCTTTTAAAAAACTAACTTATATAACAAATTCATTTCAATATACTACCATTTTATGTTCATATTTAATAATAATCGATAAATGACAATTGTCGTAGGTGTTGCTGCCGGTGGGGTATGTAGCGAGAAAAGAGGAAAGACACGAGAGGGGAGGAAAGAAAAACAATTTATGGTGACTCAATTATTAGTGATTAAACCCCATTAATGGTAAAATGGTAGTATATTGAAAGAAAATTTATTATATAAGGTAGTTTTTTGAAAGATATTTTTTAAAAACGGTAGTTTTTTGAAAAAAATTGATTATAAAAGGTAGTTTTATGAAATTTTTCCTAATTTTAAAGATTGCATATCTCAACTTTTAATCTATATATACTAATAAAGCTGGATAATTTTCTCCTACATCTCACCTCCAAAATTGCTCTCACCATTTACCCCTCAAATTCGACACTCTCAACCAAAATTATCCTACGTGGCAGTTTTAACACTAAAAACATTGTCCAATTAGGAAAAAACGCCACATGTCATGCATTTCACTATTGATTTGGCTGAAATTTTTTTAGACTCCTTAAATCATGCTTATGTCAATCAATTACAATATTTTAAATATGGAAATAAAACATGTGGATGCTTAAATCATGTGCAAGTTGATCACCTAAATCTCAATCATTCCTAAATTGCAAAACGTGATTTTAGTGATTGATTTTCCACTCTTTCTTATTCACGGTATTTCTAAAGTAAATTTAGAAAAAAAAAACAGAGTTAAATTTTTTAAAATCCTAACTTTAGCACTATAAATATCCTAATCATATTTGCATTACACTACTACACCAAACTCCATAAACCTTAATATCCTTCCCCTAAAACCTAGAAAAATTCATCATATGCGTCAATCATACAAACCCATAAGTCCAAGGAGCAATCCTTTGTTATTTTTTTTATATATATAAGTAAGAGATGATTCTATTCAAACTTTCAAAAACAACCATTTACAACCAAACTTCCTTCACCAAACAAACCATCTAGGATGGACTCTAAGGGGAAAGAGAAAAGAAAAAAAAACAGATTATAAAGAATCAAACCACTCTTTATCTCTAAAACTTATCTTCCTTGGCAAAACACTCCTAGTTCTACTTTTCAGTAACTACTGTATCTTCTTTACAGTATGATCAATGCTATTTACTTTACCAAGCCAAAAGGCTTCATTTCTAGCTTGCCAAGTCATGTACACTCTTTTGCTTCAATGGCGAAGCATCGCACCCGATCTACGAAACTTTGTCCCTCTTCGTCTTCTAGTTAACCAATCAACAATTTGGTGGAGTATCACTCCCTGAGTCTGCATACCACACCATAGCTTGACTGTTTTCACACATTCTTGACTGAAGTGACAAGTGAAAAAAAGATGGTCATGAGATTCAACCTGCTCACCACATAACAAACACGTATTGTCTGCACAAACCCCAAATCTAAACAAGTGTTCTTTAGTCTGCAGCATGCCTTGCATAGCTAACAATGAGCAAAACTGATGCTTTGGTAATCCTGTCCTCCCCCAAATAAGCTGACACCACCGAATCCTCTCATATTCACCTGTAAGCTTCCCATAAATCTCCTGAATTGAGTATCTCTGAATTTGCTGAAACTAAGAAGCAGTGAAAAAAGCCTTGAGTTTCTCTCTGATACTACATAACTGTTTCCAGTATCAACTACAATTGCTCTTTGGCACATACTCCCACCATATGTCTTGCTTGTTGTACACATTGTGCACCCATTTAACCCACAAATTATCCAACTTCTTCTCCACAGCCCAAACATACTTTCCAAGAGCTACTATGTTCCAAAGGTGTATATTTCTAACACCTAACCCACCAGCAGCCTTTGGAGTGCAAACTTTACTCCACTTCACATAGCCTGGTTTAGTACTATATGAGTCACCTGACCATAAGAATGCCATGCATATTCTCTCAATTTCCTGCAAAACATGTTTAGGGATGACAAAGACTTGCGCCCAATAAGAGTGCATGTGCAATAACACAGAATTAATCAGCTGAACCCTCCCAGCAAAGGAGATGTTCCTAGTTTCCCAAACTTGAATTCTGGCTATTATCTTCTCAGTTAGCTTTTCACAATCTGCAATTGAGAATCTCTTTGAGCAAATGGGAACACCCAAGTATTTGAAAGGGAGAAATTCCCTCACAAAACCAGATCTGTCAAGAGCCCTTTGAACCTCCTCATTACTCATACCACTACAATACATGGCAGATTTTTGCACATTTGCTTGAAGGCCAAAAGATTCAGAGAAAAGTTTGAACCCTCTAAGGAGTAATAGTACAGAATGAAAGTCACATTTGCAGCATAATAAGATGTCATCAGCAAAACATAAGTGTGTGAGGCTCATAGAAGCACACTTAGGATGAAATTCAAAACCTTGCTGCTCACTCACCTTCTTTAAAATTCTTGAAAGGTATTCCATGCAAACCACAAAAAGCGAGCCGGGGAGATAAAGGATCCCCCTGCCTAATACCTCTTTGAGAAGTAAAGTACCCATGAAGACCACCATTAATCATCAATGAGAATTTAGGGAAAGTCACACATGTCATAACCAAATCAACAAATTTTTCAGGAAAACCTAGACACTTCAACATCTCTTCCAAGAAATTAAACCCCATTCAATAGTGTCATAGGCTTTTCTCATATCAATCTTCATCATGCATCCAGGACTAGCTTTATTTCTACCATATTGCCTCACTAGATCCTGACAAATCATGATATTATGCATGATGTATCTACTATGCATAAAAGCACCTTGATTTTCCATGATGATTTCAGGTAACACCTCCCTCAATCTATTACATATCACTTTTGTAATGCATTTATAAATCACGCTACAACACGAAATAGGTCTATAATCCCCCGCATGACTAGGACATAGAACCTTAGGAATAAGAGTTATTGTAGTGGAATTTACCTCATTGAGAAGTCTTCCATAATGAAAGAAATCCACCACAACTGCAATGACATCAGGCCCTACAATGTGCCAGCAGTCCGTGAAAATATGGCTCCCAAATCCATCAGGCCTAGGGGCCTTGTCACCATGAATAGACCATAAAGCCTGCTTTAATTCACCTCCTCTCCAGTAACAGGTCTTAAGAGACTCTCACATTGTTGAGCAGTAACAAGTGGACCACATGTTATTATACTTGTTTTCACCTTCCTTCTCTGCTGAAAATTGTCACCTAACAAGTGCTGGTAATAATCCAGGAAAGCCTTTATAACTTGATCACGTTGATTCACCCAATTTCCTGTAACATTGTGAATGCCAAAAACAGCATTTTGAATTTGCCTCTTTTTTATACTTCTATGGAACAACTTTGTGTTTGAATTACCATCCTTGAGCCAAGCACATTTTGCCTTTTGCTTTAAAAAAGACATATAAGAGTCATGTGCAATCTTGTGAGCTTGAGCTGCATCTGCTTCCTGTTTTCTCAACTCAATATTGATAGGCTGCTAATGAAATTGAATCTGGCAATCTTTTAGAACTTTTGCTGTCCTGAGCTCATTTGCTTGAAGATCTGTAAACCCCTCTCTGTTCAAATTTTTTAATAACCCTTTCACCTTCTTCAATTTCTGAGTGAGTCTAAACATAGGGGTACCGGCCACCTCCACACCCCAAGCTTTCTGAATTCTCAAAATTAACAGCCTGTTTCTACATAGCAAAGTAACGAAAAGGCTTCTTACCAAAATTCTGCTGAGAGTATGAAGTTAACACCATGGGGAAATGATCAAAGTCCCCTTCAGGTAAGAAATTTGCTTCAGTGAACTGATATGCTTCCATCCACTCAATGTTACACATAACCCTGTCTATCTTTGAAAGGACCCTGGTATCCTCCCCCTGCTTGTTATTCCAGGTGTAAAAACACCCAGTAGCCTTCATATCATCCATATTACATCTCTGAACACACCTCCTAAAATCTGCACATTCACTTGCTCTGACAGGAGCACCAACTCTGTCCTCCATATTCAAAGCACAATTGAAATCACCCATCCAAATCCAGGCTACATTAACAATCCTTAATTGCTCCAAATCCTCCCACAATTGTCTCCTACCTCCAGCATCATTAAATGCATACACAAAGGTCACATAAAATTCTGCTTGGCCATTAGTAGGCTTGACAAAACAATGTACTAGCTGGCTTGTACATTTGATTATGTTAACATGAAAGAAATTTGGGTTCCAGAACATAATCCTTTGTTATTCATTTCTCATAAGAGCAATTAAATTTGTCATATTAACATCTACGGGTTGATGGCCAACTTCATGTAGCATTCAATGTTATTCGATGATGAAGAGATGGTGTTATTCATGAGGTGGTGTCATACGGATCTACATTGGCTTGAATTATATCGCAATTCGCGATATATTATCCAATCATAAGTAACGCTATTGTTAAATGATTTCTTACTGGAATAAAAGAAGGTTCCATATTATAATTAGTGTTATTTTGTTTTCGCACATACTCAATATGAAATAAATAGTTTCGTGTTATTTATTGAGCGGTTTACTTTTCTACAATTGTAATGCTTACAGTGAGAGATTTTAGATTAGAAGCATGAGATTGGACAAAATAAATAGTACGTACCCATGAAGAAAAGATCGAATATTTATGTTGAGTTTTTATCATGAGCTGCACCATTTTTGTTTATGTTGAGTTTTGGCCTCTCTCTTTCATAGAGCTTCTGCAAGATTATTTTATCAT